>JAXIVJ010000141.1:32500-153282 GCA_036785665.1 Chirona hameri | reverse complement strand
TGCTCCAGCAGTGCACAATTTGCTGGACCGAAGAGGGTATAGTGGAAACAGGCCAGGATCATCTTCCCAAGCCATCTCATCTCACGGTCTGGTACCAATATTAAAGGGCTTCAGGGGCCCGGGAACAGGGAGCAGCGGGGGCGTTTGCCCCCCCCCCCCCCCCCCCCACCATCTAGACCGGGGGGGGGGGGCGGCCCCCAACTTTGGCGAGCAGAAGTTTCCCTAAAAATGAGCTTTCAATTTTCTTCACAAAAAGTTATATAAAATATGAAAGCCTCCATATGTCACTTTCATTTTTTACTTTTTTTATAGCATGTCATAAGTATGATTATTATATAGCTTTGCCTTTATAGTAGCATCGTATACCTTTCTTTTCCTTCCTTTTCCTTTTTCCATTAAATGTTCTATGAGATATAATGGAAAACTTTAGTAGCAGTACATTTTGGGGCAGTTGTCTGCTTGGCGCGTCGTCGTTAAAATGACTCACTGATTCAGTGGCGGATCTACGGTTGGGCAAAATGGGCAATTGCCCCCCCCCCAACCGCCTGAAATTGGCGCAAAATTGACACATTTCCTGATGTAGAAGAAAATCTAAGGAACTTTTACCAAGGAAGGTTTGCTTTAAATCAGCTATCAATGCATAAGCAAGCGACTAATCCGATGAGTTGTCAGAATTATGTGAGACTTTTTTGGAATTTTGCCCCCGCCCCATTTACACATTACTATTTTGCCCCCGCCCCATTACACATTACTGACATTACTCCCGTTCTGGATCCGCTACTGCACGGACGGCGATAAACATCTGCTGCATTTTTTTTAATAAGTTTATCACACGTCAACGTTACGGATGTGATCAAACTGGCGTGCGGCCCTCTACCTGTCCTCGCTGTCTGCCGACGGGGCGGCAATTGCAATCAATATTTATAATGTCGTAGGTAAATGTCGTAGGTTACCGTGATACGGCGATGAAGCGGTCGGTGCAGCCCACACTGGTGGGATTCTTCAAGAAAGAAAAAAACGTCAGGCGTCAGGTATGAGTATTTTATCAGACGACAGGCGGGTCTACAAAGGAAACGGGGGGTGGCATGACCACCACTTTTTCATATTTTTTTATTTGTATGTTAACCCGCGTCGTGCCGCGTCGTGCCATTTAGACGCCCCCCCCCCCCCCCCCCTAAGGGCGTTTACCCCCCCCCCCCCCCTAAAGTTTTTCGAGGATAGCGAAAAAACGGCGCACGGCGCACAGCGCCACCGTTTCAGCCGCTGTTTTTGGCACACCTGTTCGGGCATCAATTATCCACATTGTGTGCAATTCTTGACCACGGGTCATCTCAGGTCAGGTCACGTGACCACACCTCCAAATAAGTTTGCGATCGTACCACAGCCACAGTTTTCGGCCGATCGGTTTCAAACTTACAGGATTTCATAAGGTCATAGGTACCTACAATTCGAATATCTAAGATTTTGAATATCGGTGACCTAAGTTCGCCGGTCGGATCAATTTCGTGAACTCCCATTATAAGTCAATGGGGAAATATTAAAATTTCCCTATTCCGAGGATACGCATATCAGTCCAATTAATTCTGGATCATGTTATCACATGTTATTATTGATGATCCAGGTTCAATTTTTGTTCAGTGACCCCTACAGGGTCAGCCGAGGTCAGCTGAGGTCACCAACACTTTTTGTGTCAATAACTCCCGATAGAATGAATACAATTAAGTGAAACCGGCCTAAATGTGTTTGTCTCGTCGAGACACGTTTCCCAATATGCAACATGACCTACTTGGGTCGCCACTTGACCTTGACCTGAGGTCAAAGTTCTAAGTTGACCTAAACTGGTCCAAATGAAAGTGATTCCAAACGCTTTGACGAGACGAACATGATGTCATCAAAATTATTGCCGTGTCTTTATTAGGTAAACAGTTATTTGCGAACGTTTTGCCAAAAAATAGCCCTTTTGACATTTGATGACCTCTGGAGCTCAAACTATTATCCTGATATAAAAGTCGATGACTTGTTATGATTGAATATTTCAAGAGCTTTCGATTGTTTATTTCCGTTTGTTCCTAGCTATGTTCCCGATATATTTGGGGGTTCCTGGAGCGATGCCCTAAAACTGGAAAATCTGACCTTTGATGACCTCTGGTGACCTCAATATTGACCTGAACCAAAAAACGTAGAAATATTTTCAAAGATATTTTTGATGAGCTTTCAAACCGTGTTTTCGGTTTTCCAATGAGGAAAATTTGACAACGAAAAGGTGCACCAAGATTAGGAGTGAGATGCCAAAACCAAATATTTGGTTTCGCCCCCCCCCCCCCACAACTTTAAAATCGTTCCCGGGCCCCTGAATACAACCAGCGTATATTTTACAACTTTCAGAAAGGTGAAACATTCTCTTTAAAGGAAATAGTTCACCTTCAACATTAGTTTTAAACCGAGATAGCAGTTTTGTAGCCCGTGTTGGGAAACCCCTATCTGCAAGTTTTCGTGACTGAAAAGACTCTCCAGCCGAACATATTTGCGTTTTTGGCGAAAGAATGCGGTGCTGGCGAAAGAATGTTGTACTGGTTCTAGCCCGGGCAGAGGCTATACCATCAGCCAATCAGCTTGCAGCTGGTGCTAGCAAACGAATCGCCGGCCGCCGGTTGGCACATCTCCAATGCGAGTCTATCTGTACGCGACTACTTTCGAATCTGATTGGCTGAACCATTTTTTACATTCGCGTGACGTCAGGACTCTGACTCAGAGAGTATGCATATAGTTTTGATAAACAATAAAAATGTACGGCCTTCTGTCCTGAATCGGCGCGATATAAGGCCATTTTTGACAATATAAAAAAGAAATTGTATTAAAAAATATAATCAAATCGGTGTTGGGTAAAAAAATTACAAGGTGAACTATTTCCTTTAAAGGGAGATAATCACCTTTTGATTTTGTTGCAACAACTTATTTGGCTACCGTTATGGTATTCAAATGTTGTGATATAAATTTAAGAATTAAATACAATTATTCCCTTATTCAAAGTTGGAAGTTTGGGAAAATTAATGATCGGTATTTTCCCTCCACTATTGGAAAGCGCAACGTCTGACGCTTTTTCATCAATCTGTTCAACGTTGTTGGATGGGCACCTGTAAACAAAGCGCAACGTCTGGCGCTTTTTCATCAATCTGTTCAACGTTGTTGAATGGGCACCTGTAAACAAATCGCCGACACTGAATAGGTCGCCGTAGTTTAGCTTGGCACCATCCGGCCAGTGTCAAGCTTAACTGCCGATTTCAATGCACCTCTTTTAAATGATTGTTGATTGTTAATAATTTTTTGGCACATATTCGCAAAAGATGGAGTGCAGGAAACATATTGCATACCCGCATGATAAATAACAATGCGTAGGGAGGCTAATTTACTGAATTGGTTATTGAGACTTGAGTACTTGCTGGGTACCGACCGATATAAGCGTGGATCGCTTATCAGTAGAGAACTGCCAATATCTTTCGGTAGGAATGTGTATATGCAAAATGTGGTGAATTTACATCATAGTTTGACCTCGTCTATGGATTGCAGGTGCGAACTCCATTTTTGTGGAAAAAGGTGATTATCTTCCTTTAAATGTCAGGAAGTGGGCAAACATATATGTTTCCCCCCGCCTGACGACAGGGGCGAATGTACCCTGCTCCCCATATGCTGTCGCCGCCCCCCCCCCCCAAAAAAAAACGAATGAGATGACTGAAAGTCCACGTAACCTGGCTTGTAGCCTCGTTTTCCGTGTCTGATATTTGGCACATGCGTCAACTACAACAGGTGCGAACTCCATTAATAAGTTTAAATTAATAAGTAAGAACTCCATATAAGCAGCCTTACGTCCTGCTTCCATAACTTTAACCCTCGCCATACGGGGACCTTTTTCACCTTCCCCATACGGGGGGTCCTAAAAAGACCCCCTGTTTACTTCAAACCAAGCAACATAGAGCAACGCGGTAAGAACCAGCATGTTCCCTGTCATGAGAGGAATCTAACAGTATGCGATTTCTAGGTTTCAGATCAACGGTTGACCTTCCATGTCCAGTGAATGACCTAAGATCGACCACGTCCAAAAATAGCGATTGTACAGGGCGCTTAGTATAACTTTCGAACGGAAAGAGATAGAGAGACACCGTAAAAGTAGCGTGATGCCTGTCCTAATGAAAATCCGAAGTCATCCCATTTTGAGGGTCTAGGTCATCTGGTGACCTTTGGGGTCAGGTCAATGGCCCTTTGGGTTCTGACATGATCTTGACGAAAAGGTCATAGGTCACGATCTAAACGTCGTATACACTTCAAATGTTTATAGTATACGTATAATTGTTGTAAGCTCAGCTACGGAAAATGTCAGTAAGATGCGTCGCATGTGTCAAAAGTTATAAAGAAAACGTAAAGGAGGAGAGTCGTTTTAGGACCCCCCCCCCTTCCATAGAGCGAGGGTTAACCCGCCATCGACTGGGGGGGGGGGCGTTTAACGCTCCCTCCCCCTGATGAATTTTCGCAATAGCTGAAAAACCAATAGCGCTATCAACGTAAAACTTCGGGTACCTTCTTATAAATCATGGTTACGTCTTTTGTGAAAAAAATGAAGAAATTTCATCGAATTTTTGTCTCGAGTTGTCGCGAATTTAGTGACGTCACTACACACGAGTTTTACACCAAAATCAGCTAAGCTTTTCCAGGCCGTACAAATACCACATTTGAAGAAAAATGCAATCGAAATACGCCAAAAGATAGCAAATTGAAAGGGCTATACAAATCAGCTATCTAGGATTTTTTTTTTAAACCCCAAAAAAACTTTTTGTGGGGGGAAAATTATCACAAAATAAAATTTGTATGAAATATTTTAAAAAATCGGAAGATATGTCAGAGAACTATACATAGGCAACTACTATGCCAAATTTCAAACCAATATCTCCATTTCTGATTGACTTATGACATTCGAAGTATAGGTAACTCATGACGTCATATTTTGAAATTGCGTTTTTTGGGTTTATTGACCAGATGCAGACAAATGAATGCCAGCACTGTATTCCTGAGAGAAAACTGGTCCATAAACATGCCTTCTTTATTTATATTTATCAATTTCAAATTTTGACCTTCAGTGACCTGAACTTGACCTGAACTTGACAATAACTTCACGTAATTGAATTCAGTTGGTAAAATGACTATCACTATCGAATTATACGTGGCAAATAACCCATAAAACATGTGTTGCATGACTTTCGTAGATATTTTTAGTGAATTTATGTGACCCGACTTTGACCTTGACCTTTGCCAACAATTTCACTTTAGCCCATGTGGGATGTGTATAATACCTTTGGCAGCACTTTGGGTGATCATGGTCGTAATCGATGACTTTTGCTGGAAAGTATGGCCCATAAACTAAAATACGTCGAGTTTGACCTTTGACCTGACTGTGACCTGACATTTGACCTCACTTTGAAATTTTTGAGCATGCTTTAGATTCATCGTATTGAGATATTTCGAATGCCGCCTTGTGCGTCTCGCTGTGATTATTGGTTCGGAAGATAACCAGGGGCGTTTAACGCCTCTCCCCCCCCCCCCTCCCCAGTCAATGGCGTTCGGCTGAGGACCCCAGTCAATGCCGGTGAAAAGGCTCCCAAATCCAACGGACAACTTTACGTAACCTTCCATAACATTATTTCATCTTTATTAATTGTTTTCACCAAGTCCAGAACACTCGGGGTTGTTGCGTCTCTTTATCTTTAGGCCGCCGAGTTCGTGACTATTTTCGACCATGATAAACATGTTTCATGGTCGAAGTTTCGTTCGATGATCGAATGTTTCATGTTTCACGTTTGTCGGTCGATGTCCTTGACTAAATTTCAGGGAGGGGGGGGGGGCAAAAACGTAGTTTTGCCTCCCTGCTTTTTCCCAGGGGGCAATCTGCCCCCGCTGCCCCCACCCCCGGTGGCGCCGCCCATGCCACCGGGGGAGGGGGGCAGGATCGCTCCGGCCGGAGTCCGCCCCCCAGATTCGCAAGATTTTAACATTAGCCCAATAGGGCTGCCATCCCCATAACCCCTGCCTGGCCCCCCAAACCCCTGGCTGCCCCTCCCCACTCAAAATTGTGTGGACGACGCCACTGGGTGTGTGATATTAATTGTATTTTAACTTTTAAGCATCCGGTTATATTTGTCTCATGCTATTGAAGGCGACCGATTTGAGAAGAAAAAAAAGATATATCAACGTCTCTTTGTTTTTGAATGGTCCCATAACGCAATTACCGCTATACAGTGACACATATATAGTGCGTATCTTATTTTTAGTATTTAATTAGTGTCGCTTCATATGAACTTCTTACACAATTCCTTGTCATGTTGCTCACACTAAAACAAAAACAGATGACAACTTAGCCCATTTGAATAAGCGAAAGGTTGCTAGCGGAACACAATGTGCAAACTTCTCTCTGATTGAATAACAATGTAATGCTACTTAAATCTTAATGTCTCGAATTCATCCTTTGTATGTATTTAACAGCTGGTATGTTTTCGGTAAATTACACCTCAGCATGAAGTCATACAATTTCGTATAAAATGTTGATATCTACCTGAACACCGAACAGCATGCGTACAGTCCGACAAATTATAATGGGTGCAGATACTTAGGAAAACCTTCAGCGTATGACTTGCCTCACAGTTAAATGTTTTGCAAACATCCGGCCATAACGCATTACCTTCCTCGTATTTCCCAACAAAACTACAACGCATATAAGCTTGTAGTCGCGTAACCAGGGGCTCCGTCACGGGGGGACGTGTCCTCTCCATTCTTGAGCCAGGGGGGATAATACCCCCCCCCCCATTTTCCCTGACAAAACAACTAGAAATCAGTGTTCAGTTGTACTCATTGGTGTCGATGTATATACTTTTGGGGTGGCCCTCGCCCAGACCACCCACGATGTTGAGTTCGCCCCCCCCAAAGATGCTCTCCCCCTAAATGTTTTTGCTGTCTACTGGCGTATCCAAGGGGGCCGGAGGGGCCAAGCCCCCCAAAACGCCCAAAGTCGAACAAAAAATGACGCATTTTCTAGTTTAAGCGAAAATCTACGTAACTTTTACTAAGGCAGTTTTGTTTAAATCACATATTGATGTATGAAGAGGCAAAATTTGATGAGTGAGATGAATTGTGTGATTTTTGGGTGGATTTGGCCCCCAAAAAGCTTTTTACCGTTCTGGCATAACCATTATCCACGTCGAAGCGTAGTTTGTGAGATGTGAGATTAACTGCGATATACGTTATAAGACGATATAGACGATAGATGGACGTTACCACTTTAGGCCTCGTTTTTCATTTCAAGGGATACTGTAGGGTCGGATATTTACAGAGTAAGCTTATAAATCCATGATGAATCAAGGAGTGTACCGACTAAATGTGTGTATCTTCACCTAAAGAACTTGTTTTTGAGTCGGAAATGAATCGCCTAAAAAAACGCTGAAACGGCTAAGTAGAGTGACAGCTCTGGAGGTCAGAGTGTGCCATCAGGAGGCCAGAGTGGGCCCTCTGGAGGACACAGTGGGCCAAAAGTAGCCCAGAGTGGACCCTCTGGACTCTGCAGGACATGGTGGGCCATCTGGAAACAGGGTGGGCCCTCCCTCCAGAAGTCACAGTAGGCCATCCGGAGATCAGAGTGGGCCCTCTGGATGGAGGCCAGTATGGGCCTTCTGGAGGCTGGCAAGGAGCAGAGTGGGCTATTTGACTGCTTGTGTGGGCTCTATGGAGTCCAGGGTGGGCCCTATGGAGGTCAGAGTGGGCCCCATGGAGGTCAGGGTAGGCCCCCTGGAGGCCAGACTCTGAGACCAGAGTGGGCCCTCTGAGACCAAAGTGGGCTCTTTGGAGGCCAGAGTGGGCCCTCTGTAAGCCTAGAGTAGGCCCTCTGGAGGCCAGGATTGGCCCCTGGAGGCGAGCCAGAATGACCCTTTGAATGTCAGATTGGACCCTCTGGAGGCCAGAGTAAGCCCTTTGAAGGTCAGGGCGAGCCCTCTGGAAGCCAGAGTGGGCCCTCAAAAGGCTGGCCAGAGTGGGCCCTCCGGAGACCATGGTGACCCTCTGGAAACCAGATTGTGCCCTCCCTAGGGGGTGGCCAGAGTGAGCTCTCTGGATGCCAGAGTTGGCCCTCTGGATGCCAGAGTGGACCATCTGGACGTCACTGAGAAAGCCCTAGTCGATCTGAGGAAGCACGTAGCTTGGCCTAAAAAAGTCTAGGATTTTATTTTTATTTTTAGATTGAGGTCGAAGCTTAGAGGCTGGTATTAGAGTTTTGGAAATTGCGATTGGAACTTCAATCCACAACCAATAGCGTAGTCAAGGGGTCTAGGGAGTCATGACCCCTCCTGGAGGGCAGACTTGTGCTTGATTCCAGTGGAATCGAATCCGATTCCAGAATCGATTCCGTTGTTACTGGAGTCGGAATCGGATTAGATTCCGTTGGTATCTGGGTGGAATCGGAATCAGATAGAATTAATCATTTTAAGAAAATTATGGAATCGGAATCTGAATCGGTGGCTATTTAAAGCGATACCGTTTTATTTTGGGGAAAAAATCGCTCTGGCCATGAATGTAAGCTGTTCCAAAGCAAAATGTTCCCTGAAGGAAATTTGTTCCGTTGAGCATGTCCTAGCTTTGCCTAGGACATAATCATCGCCTAGCTTTGCTGAAGCAAAGCTAGGCGATGATTTGTTACCTAATGAGAGTCAAAACATGCTCAGAAATTCTACTTTTAAGTGAAAACATAGTTACAATGATATTCACTTATGACAATGTTATGTTTATTGTACCGTACATGCCATAATATTATATCTTTCAAGGCATTGATTTCCCATGTTCCCCATGTGTCATATTACAAAAAGCAGCTTGAAATATGTACATGCAACTTGGTTATAGGTAAGTCTAGATATTTTATATCGTTTTGAATCTTCGTTAGACTTTGACATCTTTGAACTATCACGATTATGCTGTTGCAGCACAGGCCAGTTTTTCAACAAACTTCATGAAATTCACAAGTTTTTTCATATAAAAATAGCCATATTAAATATAGCTGTGCAATATATTGAATATGTCGATTCGTGTCATTCGTGCCATTCGTGTCATTTGTACAAAATGTAAGAATAATCGGTCATTTTTGAAGCAGCCAGTGTAATCAAATTGGAATCAATGGAATCGGATTCGGAATCAAGATTTTTAGGTGCCCTGGAAGCGGATTCGTAATCGATTCCTCTAATAAAATATATATTGGAATCGGATTCGGAATCAGACTGAGCTGGTTTGGTATGGAATCGGACTCGATTCCGCGGAGGCGGAATCAAGCACAAGTCTGCTGGAGGGTAACCGAGGTCGGCTTGAGGGGCCTTTGATCGGCCTGAGAGGGCCCTCGGTCGGCCTGAGAGGGCCCACTACAGATTTGACCCACCCTGGCAAGGTGGGTTCGAGACGTTTCGGCGCTCGCTATTTGCTCCTGGCGGGGATGACCAGCGGCCGGTGGCAGTAGCCGCGTTCAAGGTCAGATGAAGCCAGCGAGCCGGTCGGATCGTGATCAGCCGTTAGGGACGTTAAGTCGGACCCTGCTCAGTCGTTAGGGGACGTTAAACTTTCGCCTCTAAATTCTGCCGGTGACTGAACTTGCGCGATCGGATGGTGGGGTCAGGGCCCGCCCAACAAGCTTAGCTTAGCGTGGGTCCTGATCTCGAAAATCCATACAATCAAAACATTTATAACACAAAACAAAACAAAACTAAAAAAAATGGTCGGTCGTAGGCTCGGCGAAAAACTTTGGTACGACGCAAGGCAAAACTCATGTGACTGTTTATTTTTTAGAACTGATTTAAAACAAACTACTTTGTACTTATTCCTTATATTTTATCTTACAAACATCAAATGTGTCCTTTTTTGCCGATTTCAGTCGTTTGGGGAGGCCATGGCGCTGATATTAACCCCTTTGGATCCGTCTTTGTTCGGCCCCCAAGCGTTTTGAAAAATCCCCCCCCCCCCCCCCTCCCGGTCAACATCTTTTCGCTGACGGCGCTCACTCGGCTCGACCCCCCCCCCCCCCCCCCCGTTGGTAATGGCACGCCACTTCGCCATTACATCGTCTCCGTTATGCTCATACGTAAGTCGCATGTCTCATATCTACAGGTCCGACTATTCAATGGCGCGCTGCAGAGGAAAACATGTTGTTCTCGCCCTGCGCCGTATTCGTCGCTCTTGTCTTATCTGGAGCAGCAGAGCAGCGGAACAGACGAAAGTGGCTGATGCCGTCGTCTGGTGTCCGTCTGTCCGTCTGTCCGTCGGGCCGCCGCCTCAGCCATTAGAAGGTCCTCGCTTCCCTTCAATTAATCGAGAGTGAATCCTCTGCGACCCTCCCGCCGCCGCCGCCGCCGCCGCCGCCGCCGTCGCTGTCGGCTGTTGTGGCGGTGCGGCGATCCCGGCGGATTAGATCCGTATCTGACGCCGCAGAACACAACTGTGGCGCGTGGGGGACGGCGGCGCGGAACAGAACACAAATGTGGCGCGGGAGCGACGGCAGCGCGGCCGGGGACGTTTGGCGTGAAGCAGTGGCGGCGGATAAGGGGGGCCCCACTAAAGAAATTGTGAGGGGGGGGGGGGGGCAAACATATGATTTTGCCCCCCCCATACATTTGTAATAGGGGCCCTCCAAGAAGTTGGTTCGATTTGTTTTCTTTTTGTCCGAAACAATGATCCAGGGCCCCGATGTGCCCTCATCCAGCCTGAAGGGCCTTCTAAGGCCGACAGAAGGCCCTCAGTCGGCCTGAGGGAGACCCTCGGTAGGCCTGATGGGACCTTCGGAAGGTCTGAGACTTCAGCATGGGCCTGTCCGACGTCTTTTTTTGCGACCATTTAGGGGCCCTGCAAAATATAGTGGCCTAAATCAGAGGAGATACCATTTCGCGTTTTTGTTGTTGTTTTGTTTGGGGGGCTTTGGCCATGGGAGGGGCTCTATGGCCGAGGGCCCGCCTGGGTTTCTTTGCTCCCCTCCTCCATCCGAAAATACGAGCCGCCGCCACTGGCGTGAAGCGTTGGGCGGAGGTCGGGGGTGTGGTGTGGTGGTGTAATACTGATAAACAGAATGTCCCAACGGTCTGATTAGGATAGGCAACTCATGGCGTTTAGCAGTGGAGAGATAACCATGGCGTTTAGCAATGGAGAGATAACCATGGCGTTTAGCAGTGGAGAGATAACCATGGTGTTATCGCATGGAGAGATAGCCATGACGTTTAGCAGTGGAGAGATAACCATGGTGTTATCGCATGGAGGGATAACCATGACGTTTTGCAGTGGAGAGATAACCATGGTGTTATCGCATGGAGAGATAACCATGACGTTTAGCAGTGGAGAGATAACCATGGTGTTATCGCATGTAGAGATAACCATGGTGTTATCGCATGGAGAGATAACCATGGTGTTATCGCATGGAGAGATAACCATGGTGTTATCACATGGAGAGATAACCATGGTGTTATCGCATGGAGGGATAACCATGGTGTTATCGCATGGAGAGATAACCATGGTGTTATCGCATGGAGATATAACCATGGTGTTATCGCATGGAGAGATAACCATGGTGTTATCGCATGGAGAGATAACCATGGTGTTATCACATGGAGATATAACCATGGTGTTATCGCATGGAGAGATAACCATGGTGTTATCGCATGGAGAGATAATAACCATGGTGTTATCGCATGGAGGGATAACCATGGTGTTATCGCATGGAGAGATAACCATGGTGTTATCACATGGAGAGATAACCATGGTGTTATCGCATGGAGGGATAACCATGACGTTTAGCAGTGGAGAGATAACCATGGCGTTTAACAGTGGAGAGATAACCATGGCGTTTAGCAGTGGAGAGCTAACCATGGTGTTATCACATGGAGAGATAACCATGGTGTTATCGCATGCTCATGTGTTGCTGCAACAATCAAGGGCATAACCACCTTCTGAAAGTTGGGGGGACGGAGGCATTTTTAAGTCGATTCTTTCCATGCAACGCCATAGGCGTAATGCTAAAATCTGAAAATGTTTGGGGGGGGGGGGGGGTGAGGGGACGCCCCCCCCCCCCACCTTCGACGCCCATGGCAACAATGACTTAATACCAACACGGTGAAGCGATGCATATCAAAGCCATTTAGTACCTACTATATATTGATGTTGGCTTTACCATCGCATTGTCTTGCATAAAACAATGAACAAATACGCGAATGACATTTCAGATGAAGAGCAATTAAATGTAGGTACATACCTAAGCATTTTTGTTCCCATCTAGTTCCATACCAGTGGCGGCGGAAGAGGGGGGTTAGGGGGGGGGGGGCAGCCCCCCCCCCCCCTTCCCTCCCTCCAACTCAGCTGAGGGGCGCTTTGTGTTTGGCAGGGGCTGCTGGCCTGATTGGGGGCGCTCTGGCCGCCTGAGAGGGGCGCTCTGGCCGTTTGAGAGGGGGCGCTCTGGCCGCCTCAGAGAGGCGCTCTGGTTAACTGAGAGGGGGCGCTCTGGCCGCCTGAGAGGGGGCGCTCTGGCCGCCTGAGAGGGGGAACTCAGGCCACCTGAGAGGGGCCGCTCTGGCTGTTTGATAGGGGCGCCGCTCTGGCCGCCGGAGAGGAGATGCTCTGGCCACCTGAGAGGGGCGCTCTGGTCACCTGAGAGGGGGCGCTCTGGCCGCCTGAGGGGGGGGGCGCTTTGGCCGCCTGAGAGAAGGCGCTCTGGCTGCTTGAAAGGGGGCGATCTGGCCGCCTGAAAGGGGCGTTCTGGCCGCCGGAGAGGGGGCGTCCTGGCCGCCGGAGAGGGAGCGCTCTGGCTGCCTTAGCTCTGTCCGCCTGAATGGATTCCTTGACCGCCTGAGGGGCGCTCTGGCCGCCTGTGTTTCAAGGCCTCATCTTCATGGATTTGAAAGCAAATAGTATCCGTGCACGAAACACATGCTAATTTGGATGAAGCAATATGCCAAACATTTACATTTGATACACAAAAGCGTATACTTCAACAGGCCATAATTTAGCAGCGTATACTTCAACAGACCATAATTTAGCAGACTTGTAAATCGTGAGGTAGAAACAAGGTCGATTGAAACCCTGGCGGATCTTTAGATAAAAATATATTATTTAATGATCAGCAAGGCAAGCAAACATTTCCTTTCGTTAGACAAAACGGTTGTTTATATCTATGCGAAGTTAAAGTTTCATCCGATTCTATTCAGTTTATGAAACACTTGTTTATGATCCACTTCAAATTTTATGTGACGTTTCACGCATTCCTATTTCAAAGCCAGGATGAACCATAAAATATGATACAAGCGCTCTGTGAGAAATAAAATATTTGGATCCGTTCGTTTTTTTTGTCATCGTGCGTACGTGTTGTTGGAACTTGTTTTTCGTATACTTTTGGGATCCGTTGGAACGGTTTCGTTAGGCTTTTCTCCGTATATTTTGATAATGCAAGGGGCAGGGCCAGTGGGGCCGCATTTGGAAGCGTTCGCACGTGGATCCGTTGGAGCGTTTTTTCTTCTCTCGTTGGAACGTGTTTTTCAGTGTTCATACGCGTTGTTGCAACGTTTTTTCTCCTTATTTTTGACAATTGCAAGGGGTGGGGCCGCGCAAAAACATCAGAGAACGTATTTACGACGTAGGGTTAGGTTTTATCTACGAGAAGGTCTGGGGGTCCGGGGGTGGAGTCCCCCCCCCCCGCCGTAGGTCGCAGCGCAGCGAGCGAATGCGAGCTGAGCGTTCTAAACGTGGGTCCATGTGGCCGCAATTGCTATCAAGTTTAGGTCAGGTTCGATTATGTTATATGTCATTACAATTTTGTACATTCCAATATTTTAATAACATACCCAACCCACCGAAAATTAACCTGCCTACGCATTGTTATTTATCATGAAGGCACATAATGTTGCATGCACTCTATCTTTTGCGAATATGTACCAAACTGCTATGAACAACCAACAATCATTTGAAAAAGTGCATTGAAATCAGCAGTTTAACTTGGCTCCGGACGGCGAACTATTGTTAGTGTTTACGACTTTTTTTGTGTGTGTTCACGACTTTTAAAAAAAATCCATTTTCAACAAACATGTATTTAATATATTACAGTGCACACATGAAACATTTATCTAAACCGTTTATCCATAATTAATAAATAAATGTTTCAGAAAACCGTGATGCATTCCGCGGATTAACTTGGCCAAGGACGGCGACGTATTTAGTGTATGCGATGTGTTCCATTGACCAATCAGGGACGTTGTCACGCTTCTTGGAGCACTTACTTCATTGCTGGCCCTATGACTTGTTTACAAATAACATTCAAATCAGAGATAGTGAAGGATTATACTGTTCGTCACCATATGTTAGTACATATTTTGTAATTTCCCATAATTAATTTTACTGAAATAGAAAATGTTGTCATTTCACTTTTAAATTGAGGCACGATCAATTTCAAACCATACATGTGTCACAGAAAATGCAGATAAATAAATGAAAAGATGAATATTTAACTTTAATACATGTTATTGTGTTTATGTAGTTTGTCCCAGGGAAGCGCCCTTTACTTTGTACATCTCCATTCAGCTGAACGTTCCTAAAATCATGCATACTAGGATATAACCACGGCAGAACTATTGAATGTGTTACTCATTATTGGGACACAGTCAATGCGCACGTGTGCTCCCGTACCGTTTCATATTTCAAACCTGTTTTAGCTTTACCAGAGCGCGCCCGCTCGGTCATCGCTCAAAAAGGCGTTTTACTGATATAATATTGTGGCCTAAATCCGAGGAGATATCATTTCGCGACATTTTGCTTTGTTTGGGGGATGACGCTTGGCCCGAGGGGCGCCCTGGGTTTCTTTGCCCCCAGCCCATCCGAAAATACCTTCCGCCGCCACTGTTCCATACATATGTATGTAGGTACATGAATGAGATAATGTGTGGAGTATGTATGTACGTCCTGTTGGCTGTTCGCTTCCATGTTTTAATCCAGTGTACCTACTGGCTACCTACCTCATTTATAATGCATTTCAATTCATGGTATGCTTCTGATTGTGTTCGGTATTTTAAAGGGAGATAATCACCCTTTTCCACAAAAATGGAGTTAGCACCTGAAATCGATAGACGAGGCCAAAATATGATGTAAATTCATCACATTTTGCATATAAACATTTTTACCGAAAGATATTGGCAGTTTCCTACCGATAAGCGATACACACTTATATCGGTCGGTACTCAGCAAGTACTCGGTAACGAATTCAGTATATTAGCCTCCCTACGCATTGTTATTTATCATGAAGGTATGCAATATGTTTCCTGCGCTCTATCCTTTGCGAATATGTGGCCAAAAAATTATGAACAATCAACAATCATTTTCGAAAAAGTCCATTGACATCGGCAGTTTAGCTTGACACTGGCCGGCCGGTGCCAAGCTAAACTACGGCGACCTATTTAGTGTCGGCGATTTGTTTACAAGTGCCCATTCAACAACGTTGAAAAGATTGATGCGAAAGCGCCAGATGCTGCGCTTTCCAATAGTGGCGGGAAAATACCGATCATTAATTTTCCCAAACTCCCAACTTTGAATTAGGGAATAATTTGATTTAATTCTTAAATTTAGAAAACAACATTTCAACACCATAACGGTAGCCAAAGAAATTGTTTCTAACTAACTCAAAAGGTGATTATCTCCCTTGAATGCATTAGTTGCTGTCGACGCAGAGTTTTGGAGACATGCCTGACCAGCGAGGTGGTCGGCAGAGACATAGTAGATACCGTTAGACAATATGTATTATGTCTATGTGACAGTATAACAGAATTGGCCGGCCCCAGTAACCAAGCGTACTTGGTAAATCAATCTCCGGATTGCAATGGACGGTGACAATCTATGCACTCAGACAATCTGTGCACTCGTGACTCACCGAGCACGATAGGGTGGTGCGCACGTGCACGGTACCGTAAACAATTTACGATAAAATGCCAAATTATATCTATGCACATGGACAATGTACATTGCATATTCACATTGCGCATGCATATTGCATCGCTCCAACTGGAACACTGCCTCCTCGAACCAGATGGTAGGGGCAGCTTTTACATTGAAGGTATGCCACTTATTCAACATGGCATGGACGTTGTATGCCTTTCACTTGCATTTCAAGAAGGAGCGAAATGTTGGAATAGAAAATAGTGCACAAATATGCATATGCACGATATACTAATTCCATGCGTTCACATTCCGCCCGCCTAGTTCCGCTTGTCGTCGCTAGATGTCACTAGCGGCGGCGCTGCGCGGTGCCGGGCCGCTTCGAACGCGGCCGCCAGTCGGTGTTCGGACCGTGCGCGAGGAGGGTGTCCCGTGAGCGCCCCGTGAGCCGGTCTCCGTGTGTGCGTGCGAAGCGCGTGCCAGTGACCTGCCCCCGACCCGGTGTGTGCGTGCCAGTGACCATGTCAGAGGAGGTGATCGGCGGCGGGTGCGGCCCGCCGTCCGCCGCCAGCGACCCCTCGGCGGTGGTCTCGCTGCAGGAGATCCTGCAGGCGTTCAGCGCGCCCCTCAGTGAGGAGCAGGCCTGGGCCGTGTGCCACCAGTGCGCCCGCTCGGCGCAGAGTGTGTGGGAGGAGGACCGACACAGCTGCCGGGTGGTGTCCGAACTGTCGCACTTACGGATCCGCGCGGATGGCACGCTGGACCCGGCCACCTGGGACGCGCGACAGGCGCCGGCCAAAGTGACGCCGCCGCCGCCACCGGCCACCCCAGAGGAAGGTGAGTTGGAGCCGCGTCCTGGCACAAACCATCTATAGCTCTCCACACAGTTCAGCAGTTTCCAGTATTTTCCAGCATAGCTCTGGCCACTTTCTGGTCATTCCTGTGGATATTGCCGCGGCAATGCGGCATGCCGGCATGGCAGAGCGGGTCAGGGTCACATGCGCCTGTGATCAATACAGGCCGCGGGGGCGTGTGTCTGGTTGTCTGGGGACGGCGGCGGTGACCGGCCGCCGGCTCACGGCGCCTGCGTGGCTCCAGCTCTGATCAATAGAAGGCTGTGGGAGAGGCGCCGGCCGGCGGCGGGCACCAGCCAGCGGTCACAGTCAATACCTGACTCTTGCAGAATTAACAGGCACGAAGAAGGATGGCCAGGGCCGCAGGAACAGGGGTGATGAAATAGTGCTCGTTGATCGGTCTCTTTCATGCTTAAACTGATCTGATTGCTATCAATTGAGGTCTTGCAAGTTTCGTTTTGCTGTCATGGAGAAGATTATAGTTTAGATCGTTTGCCTTTGTATCTTTTTTTACACGGTCATGAACGGCACCTGCCAGACATGATTATAATTCGTCATCCTCCTCCGTCTACCACCTGGTAGGGGGAGGATAAACGGCTGACATCCGCCGCCGCAGGGGGGGGGGGGGGGGAGGTGAGGCGTGGCTCCTGTTGTGTCTGCAGAGGATGGGGGGGGGGGGGGAGCTGTGGGGCATGAACGCTAAACCCGGCGGGGCGTGAGTCTCAGACCCGGTCCCCGGACACCAGGGTCACGACTCCTCGGCTCCGCTGGAAATGAGCTGTCAATCATATGGTCTAGGTCTAGCATTGCCGTTCCGCGAGGTTTTAATGTATGCCACCGAACTGACCAGAAATGCAAAACGTGTGTGGGAGGAAAACAAGCGGCCACCATTCGTTTTACATTCGTTTCGCATAAATCATCACCGCCAAACCTTCTATCAGGCATACCATACCTACTTTCCGCTTATATCCCTTAAACGCTACGCTCGTCAAAATGAAACTTCCCAAATTCAGACTCGCATCCGTCATATTCGGACGCCGAATCGGTTACCGTAACCCCGCTGGCCGCCGCTCCGTCACTGGCCATTTGCTCACAGATCCCGCACAAAGGTCTCGTTTGGTAAATACCTATCGTCGTTTCTCCCTCCCGACTGACCACTCTGGTGAATACACACCTATCTTCCCGGCCATCAGGAACAACGCAGTCGGCCGGCCGGCTCTCATACCGACCGTTCTTACAAACAGCCGGGTGATGATCGATCTGACCGACTTCTGCTCTTCTGAGCGCTGCGAGAGGCTGACGGAGAGGCTGCCGAGGCACGGAGAAGCGTTGAGAGGCGCGAAGAAGCGCGGAGAAGCGCGGAGAAGCACGGAGAAGCGCGGAGAAGCGCTGAGAGGCGCGGAGAGGCTGCGGAGCGGAGAGGCTGCGGAGGCGCGGAGAAGCGTTGAGAGGCGCGAAGAAGCGCGGAGAAGCGTGGAGAGGCTGCCGAGGCACGGAGAAGTGTTGAGGGGCGCGGAGAAGCGCGGAGATGTGCGGAGAAGCACAGAGAAGCGCGGAGAAGCGCGGAGAAGCGCGAAGAAGCGCGGAGAAGCGCTGAGAGGCGCGGAGAGCTGTGAGAGATGCTCCATGAGCTGCGGCGCGGCGCGAAACATCTGGCTGGCGTGGTTCGGTACAGCGCTGGTGTGGAGTCGATGTGACGTGGTGGTGTTGACGGGGTGGTGTTGGGACGAAGGCCGTCTGTATCTCAGACACTCTGGCGCCGTCGCTCCTGTCTTTTCGACACTAGGACACTGTGGTCTCAGATGCTGTGGGAGGCTCTCAGGAGTCAGGGCAGACGGAAGTGGCTAATTTAACTGTCTCAGTTCAAGATCAGTGCTGGTTCACATTGGTCGCAGCCAAGTCACGCCGGTCGTATTCTGTAACCGGCCGGGGGGGGGGAGGGGGGGGGGGGGGGGCGGGACTGGTATGAGCGGATTTCTCCACCGGGCCCTCGTTTGACCTGTGACCGGCCGGGCCCAGCCCCCGTCACCCCCCCCCCCCCCCCCCTTCCCGCCCCACCCCCATTCATCGGCCCGTGTTTTTCGGCGTCCGCCTGCCAAACTATCCGCCGCCATTCTCCCCGCCCGGGGTCACATTCTTGGTCCGCACTCCTCGGCCGCGCCCGAGGCTGTGGGATGGATGCCTACAGGACGAACGCTCGACCCCCGCCCACTCGGCGGCCTCGGAGTATGTGTGTCCGCACCGGAGTCGGGGATCAGCGGGAGGATGAGGTCCTCCCAGATGATATGTGAGGACCAGGAATGTGATCTATGCATCCTATTCCTAACTGCCTACAGTCCAGCAGTGCATCACTCTGCTTCCCTTGAAGTGATGCAACATAATCGTTTTGACCACGTCGGTAATATAGCTTAATTGGTTCGATATGATCTGTTTTTGGTTTGACCTTTGGAAATGTCATTCTTCTATTTGCTTTATATCATCTGGTCATAATTATTCGTGCTAAAGGTTGACCTCTTCTAATGCATCAGCAATGGTGTGTTCTATTCGGATGAATGATTTATGTGTGTGTGCGGTTGACCGGAAATGTCCGAGATTCCGTTTCGCCGCATATTTCTTACAGCTTACCGGATAACTCGGGACCATTATTTGGATTGTATATATCGACGTTGTACGCGTCACACGGCAGCCGCTACATACACCACCCTCCGATGCCCTGTCCTGTAGGGAGTATTCGGCTCGCAACCCATGCCCATGACGTATGACGTCAACTATAAACACATACCAGCCCACACCACGCGGGAAATCTGCACGAAATATACAAAAGTATCGTCCATCTGCAGACGTGGCGGCTGTGGGCGCCTACAGACCGCGATGCCTGCAGACGTGTAATCTGTGCGATCTGCCAGGACAGATGTCTGTCGACATCGGAGCCGGGTGGTTCCAGGAGAGGTCGTGGTGGCGTGACGGTGAGGGGCGGGTCCGGATGGGGTGCGCCGTGAACCGTGTGTACCATGCCATTGCCAGGGTGGGGACAGGCAGGACGCTGGTACGGCATCAGTCTTCTGCCGTCAGCCATGGGTGGACTGATCCCTGACCAGTGACCAGTGACCATCCATGGCTGGGATTAGAGCACAGGACACAGAGCACGACACTGCATTAATTATACTCGACTAGCCATCAGACCGGGGCAATTTGATAAGACGCGGACATCTGGACTGGAGGTTGCTGGGCTGTACCATCACTACAACACAACGGCGTTCTCCAGTTGTTACAGCGTGAGAGGCGAGACGCATCTTCCAGGTCGGATGGACCTTGTTTTATGGCCTTGGGAGGGGCCATGGGTGATTCCCAGACACCTGGGACAGGGGAACAGCAGCTGCTCCCCGGGTGGGATTCCGCGAGAAACGAAGACCCGAGACAGAGACGGAGACCGGGTGGTATTGGGAGGAAGAGACAACGGCCACTGCTTGGGTGGCCTGGTGGTCCGGCGTGGCGGCCCGGTGGCGCGGGGTCTGGTGACCCGGGTGGTCCGGTAGCGCGGAACTGTTCAAAGGCTGCGTTTCGAGCGGATAACAACAGGCGACAGCGGTACCTCACCCGACACGACACGATGGATGGGCGAGCGGCAGCAGCATGCGACACTGGCAATATGTCTGGAAATAGTTTCAGCTGAAATTCCCAGAGCTGCGCCTGGGAGGTGGTCATTTTTGGACATCTGGTAACAGCCTGACGACAGTAGCAGACCGTGTTCATGGAGTATGGACAGCTGGTGTGTTGAGACGCGACCATAGGCGTACACAAGGGGGGGACGGGTCAATTGCCCCCCCCCCCCCTGAGGTCTGCACGTGCCCCCTTTGGTAAAAACAAACTATTTTATTTGTATTTTGTAAAGATAAAAATGGTGAAAATATGCCCTTTTAAAAATATAGTGGGCCAAATCCGGTGAGTTTTTTTTTTGTGGGGGGTACTTAATGCCCCCCTGAGCAAAGAAGTACGCTACTGGACGCGACTCACTGGACGGAGTATGGACAGCTGGTGTGTTAGACGCGACTCACTGGACGGAGTATGGACAGCTGGTGTGTTGAGACGCGACTCACTGGACGGAGTATGGACAGCTGGTGCGTTGAGACGCGACTCACTGGACGGAGTATGGACAGCTGGTGTGTTGAGACGCGACTCACTGGACGGAGTATGGACAGCTGGTGTGTTGAGACGCGACTCATTGGACGGAGTATGGACAGCTGGTGTGTTGAGACGCGACTCACTGGACGGAGTATGGACAGCTGGTGTGTTGAGACGCGACTCACTGGACGGAGTATGGACAGCTGGTGTGTTAGACGCGACTCACTGGACGGAGTGTGGGCAGCTGGTGTGTTGAGACGCGACTCACTGGACGGAGTATGGACAGCTGGTGTGTTGAGACGCGACTCACTGGACGGAGTATGGACAGCTGGTGTGTTGAGACGCGACTCATTGGACGGAGTATGGACAGCTGGTGTGTTGAGACGCGACTCACTGGACGGAGTATGGACAGCTGGTGTGTTGAGACGCGACTCACTGGACGGAGTATGGACAGCTGGTGTGTTGAGACGCGACTCACTGGACGGAGTATGGACAGCTGGTGTGTTGAGACGCGACTCACTGGACGGAGTATGGACAGCTGGTGTGTTGAGACGCGACTCACTGGACGGAGTATGGACAGCTGGTGTGTTAGACGCGACTCACTGGACTGACTTCGCGCGACCGACCGAGGTGTGACTTTTAGAGATGGCTGCATCCTGCCGAGGTGGCCAGCAGTTGACAGCGATCGGACGATCCGTCACAAACGCACCAATGCGTCCACTAATATTCAAATACATTTGTGTAGGTTTCATGAACACATAAGGGTGTTTTTTTTTGTCAAAAAGGAGAATCCTGAAGGCCGTATCGATCATGAGGATAAAACGACTTAAAGGACGCGTGATCAATATCCGGAAAATATCGACAAGTGACCTTCGATTGTGTACTTTGCGGCCTGTTGTTCACGTTAACTAGCGTGTGCGTTATAGCTGAGTACAACAACAAACAACTGCACGTGGGTGGTATGCCAGGTACGAAACTACCAATCTTATCCAGATCGCCTTCGGAAACTGGCAACCTTTCCCAGGCTGTGACGTCACCGCCGACCTTTCCCTGGCTGGAACACCCACAGGTGACCTTCCCCTAACCTCCCCCCACGCCCTCCCTTCTCCTTCCAATCCCCGAGCCCAGGCTTTATGAACATTTTACCCACCCTGAGAAAGCTATTTTCTCTCCCGAACCAAGCCTTCGTTTGTCAACTCCACCAACGGCCATTCATGAGATGAGCCTCTCAGACACCGGGAAGAGTGTGCGTGAGGTTGCCCAGTGCCGGGTGTACCCTGTTATCCGTGGGCGTGCGTCTCTAACAAACGCTCCTTCCCATCCGGCGTGTGTGCTCACCACTCCACACCACACCACTCACCACTCAACACTCTCCACTCCACACCACACCACTCACCACTCGACACTCTCCCTCGCCGGTAGCCGTTGCCTTGCTGACGCTCTCTCTCTCTCTCTCTCTCTCTCTCTCTCTCTCTCTCTCTCTCTCTCTCTCTCTCTCTCTCTCTCTCTCTCTCTCTCTCTCTCTCTCTCTCTCTCTCTCTCTCTCTCTCTCTCTCTCTCTCTCTCTCTCTCTCTCTCTCTCTCTCTCAACGGATGACACGCCGACGCCGTGAAGTCACGACGTGGGTGCCGTAGTGACGTACTTGACCTTGCCGAACGGCCGTTGGGGTCTTGCCTGCGTCACCGCGTCCCCGTGTCGCCCCGCTGGTTTAAACGGCAACCAGTTTGCCGGCGAGCGTTGGCCGCTCACGTGCGGAATCACAGACGCCGTGCTGACTTCACTCACCGGCCCCGGCGGCGGCGGCGGCGGCGGCGGCGGCGGCGGCGTTTTAAATTTGAACTCGCGGCGCGGCGGTTGGCGGTGTAGGAGTGCCCCTCAGCGCAGAGTTACTCGCAGATATCGGCTGTCTGCGGCGCACCTTGAGCCCACAAAAACCGTCTCGACGCTATCGGGACGCGAGCTTACGACCGGCCGATAACCGCGCCGGTGCGTGTCATGAATACAGTGCGCCTCTGACCTACCTACCTACCTGTCTCCACTCTCCAGCTGCCTCCGTCGCGTCGGTCGGCGGACTCCGTGCCCTTGGCCTACCTCTTCCTGTCGCGTGTCCTCCGTCTACTGTCCCAGTCCGGCTCCGGCGCTCCTGAGTTCAGCCCACTGGCCGGCTCCACCTGGCCGGCTCTCACGTTCCGCTTCTGCTGGAGCAGGGCAGCGGTCGGCGTCTGACCCCTGTCTGGGTCAGGGGCGGCACAAGGCACGGGCCCGCCGCCGGTGGTGGTGGTGGTTGCCTCGGGGTGTTCTCACTTCCCACCAGGGTTGGCGGTGTCCCGACCTCGCACCCGGCTGACCCTGGCAGCAGGCGTGGCCCGACTGTCGCGGCAGTCAGTGTGAACCTGTGACGTCAGAAACATGTGACGTCAGCGGTGCTAATGTGTATCATTAATTCGTTGTTAACGCTGCCCTTCAACGAGTGGTCCAGGCGCAAATTGAGGAAAATTAAAGGAAATAGTTCACCTTTGGAAATTTTTCAGAACACGATTTTATTATATTTTTTAATACAGTTTCTTTTTTTCTTTTTAAAAATGGTCCTACATCGCGCCAATTCAGGACAGAAGGTTGTAAATTATTTATTTTATGGTGTGCGTTATTGGTCTGCGCATGCTCCATGGCAGTGCTGGCACTTTCAGACGGTACGGTATATCATATATGCGGTATTCCTTCGCCAAAAAGTCAAACATCTTCGGCTGGAGAGTCTTTTCAGCCAAGAAAAGTTCCAGATAAAGATTTCTCAACATGGGCTACAAAACCGCTATTTCAGTTCAAAACCCATGTTGAGGGTGAACTATTTCCTTTAAAGGGAATAGTTCACCTTTAGCATGGGGTTTTGGACTGAGATAGCAGATTTGTAGAGCAGATCTAAAAATGGTGTGTGGTGAAAGAATTACCTCTCTACGTTAAGTAATTTCGACACAGGACTAGTGGGCCCGATTTCAATCCCGCTGTTCCGGGCCACGATCGGGGAGTGAACGCTCGCCGCCGCGCCGCCGGAGACAGGTACACTCTCTGGCACGTAGTCTCTGGTCACGACGCCTCGTTAATATCCGCTCAGCCGCCCGGGCGGCGCGATGGCCCCTTGTCAGAGACTGTACTTGGCGTCAGGCGGAGCGGGGCGGAGCCAGAACGCCGGCTGCTATCGTACGATTTCTCGTGAAATAGAAAGAGAAACTTACTTCTTTCTCCACATATATCCATCAGTTGTCCAAACCAAAGTCATATTCATAGTTTTGAGCTCAAGATGCACCTAATGGTTGAACTTCAAGACAACTTTCAAGGTGACCTATTCCCTTTAATAAGCGCTGCGCAACAGAATGTTTTACACATAGCATTGCATCCTTGAGAAACCACTATGAACAGTTGCAGAGTAGGTATGTTGGCTGATATCCATGCCATTTCTATTCAGCACAGCATATGCATCAAGTACCCGTAAAGCAATCACGTGACCCACTCCGCTCTTCCATACACGAACCGCACGCTATCAAACCTGTTGTAAATAGGATTTTCGGATAAAACGTACTACCGCTTGGCTCCCGCACCGCCGCAGCAGTCGGACAAGTGGCGTTTGGCGTGGCGGCGTGACCTAAAACACGCGACAGCCGATGACACGGGGCGCAGCGGGCGGCCATGTCACCCAGCCCCGTGCCGCCCTGTCCCGTATTATGCCTGCGGGCGGGGTCAGACGAGCCGCCGCCGCTTCCAACGGGGGGGGGGGGGGAGAGAGGGGGAGACGCCCCTTCAGCTGACGCATCGCTTCGCTCGACAGCTCAGTTGATCAGCCGGGCGGGGCCCGCGTCGCGTTCGCCACTTTGGTAATTCCGGCGTTTATTCATGCAATTGGTGCTGCTGCGCTGTCTGTTGTCTCGTGCTCGGGACATAGAGGGTGTTTGCTGTGTTGGGCTGGCATTGTTTACCACTGCCGGGGGCGCTGACCCCGTAAATGTCACTTCTCGGAAATTGCGCACCACAAAGACAACGGCGCGTGACGCTGTTGGACTGGGTCCGCCGTGGAAAGAGGGCAACAACAGGACACGGGGAGTTGACCCATACAATGGTGCACGGCACGGCTCCCCGCGCCGTGCCCGTGCTCGTCGCCTGTGACCTTCGCCGTGCCGGGGGGGGGGGGGGGGGGGGTTGTTTAGGCACCCCCTTCTAACTCGAAAACTAAAAGGGATAGAAAGACACGGAAAAAAACGATCGAGAACTCTCGACAAGGACATTGGAAGTTACTTCAGGTATTGTTTATCTCAGGTCAATATTGAGGTCACCAGAGGCCATCAAAGGTCAGATTTTCCAGTTTTAGGACTTCGATTCGAGAAGAAAAAAACAAATATCCCGAGATTTATGATAGCTAGGAGCAAACGGAAAAAGGCAATAGAAAGCGTTTGAAAAAATGAAATCGCCATACTATCCTCCAATTTTAGCTCAATAGTTTAGGCTCCAGAGATCATCAAAGGTCAAAAATGCTATTTTTGGCCAAACTGTTTTTCGCAAATAGCCTTTTACCTAATAAATATAAGACAATAGTTTTGACGCCATCGTGTTTGTCTCGTCAAGGCGCTTCGACTCATATTAGTGTTGAACAGGTTAGGCCAACTTCAAAATTTGACCTAAATTCAAGGTCAAGTGGTGACCCAAGAAGGTCATGTTGCATATTGGGAGACGTGTCTCGACGAGACAAACACATTGGTGCCGGTTTCACTTCTCTGTATTCATTCTTCCGAGAGTTATTGACACAAAAGTGTTGGGGACCCCGGATGACCTCGGCTGACCCTGTAGGGGTCACTGCACAACACTTGCACCTAGGTCATCAAGAATGTCCCATGATAACATGATCCAGAAGAAATTTGACTGCCATCTTGTGTATCCTCGGAATAAGAAGCATTTGAATATTTCCTCATTGACTTATACCTAATGGGAAGGTCACGAAATTGACCCGACCTTAGGTCACTGATATACAAAATCCAAGATTAAGGAATTGTAGAAACAGCTGTACCAAAAACGGCGGCGCTACGCGCCGCTTTTTCCGCGCCGCTTTTTTCCGCTACCCTCGAAAAACCTGAGGGGTGTGTCTAAAGACCCCCCCCCCCCGATACGGCGCTGTCCTGTCACTGTGCTGTGCGGCAACTGTGCGGCAACTGTGCTGTGCACTGTGCGGCAACTGTGCAACAATGCCAACAAATGACTGCGGGTTAGGATCGAATGGGCGCGTGCCGCTGTATTGTATGCAGATTGTGGAAAGAGAAGACACGTGCGCCGCTGTGTGATTGTGCTGGTTGTGTAATAAACGACTGCTGCCCGCCACCAACCACTCGCCGCCGACGCTATCTCTTGATTATGGGATAATTGTAATATATGGCCGGACGCCATGCCCCACTGCACAATGCACATGGTGAGGCGGGTGTGAGGCGGACACTGAACCGAAGAGTGCAAATCTCGCGCAATATAGGCCAATGCAATGCACACACGCCAACTACCGGGTCAGGACGCAGCCAACGCGGCCGGCGCAGCTGACGCGAGATGCGAGGTGCGAGACATCCCTCTGGCAATGGCCACCGAATTGCCGATGCACATACTTAACAACGCCCGTGCAGGCCCTGTCTGTCGAACCGTGACCTCAGCTATGGAGCGTGACCTCAAGTGAAACTCGGGCGATGCCGGTTACGGTCGCAAACACTGTCCACCCAGCCAGCTGACCGGTCTAACCGCTACAATCCTGCAATTCATCTCCGCCAGTGGCAGTCTGCGACTCGTCTGCGACTCGACTCGACTCGACTCGACTCACCTCGCCTCGCCTCGACTCGCCTCGCCCCGACTCGACTCGACTCGACTCGACTCGACTCGACTCGACTCGCCTCGACTCGCCTCGACTCGCCTCGACTCGCCTCGTCAAGCCCGATACCTCATTCGCCGCCCAATTGTTTCCGCTGATTACAGTCACGTTAGTCACGACCTCTTCTCATGCAGCCGCTAATAGGCTGCCATTCATATTTATGACGCGGCATATCTCGGTCGGCTTTCAACAAACAGTGCCCGCTCGCCGGTGGACTTGTGACCTTCTTTCGACTGGCGGCGGTGCCTCCGACTCGTCCCAGTCATCCCAACTGGCTGCCGACTACGGACAGCCCGCCGCCCGCCGCCCGCCGCCCACCGCCCACCGCCCACCGCCCGCCGCCCGCCGCCCGCCGCCCGCCGCTCGCTCGGCAAACCTCGCAGAGGAGGCAGCCGCAGCGGCGGCAGCCACTCGGCAGCTCCCGGCATTGTGCGCGGCGAAGCCTCTGTTTGCAGAGGCCGACCCAGGCCCGGCCCGGTCTTCAGCTCTCGGCCCGTACGACTCACGGCTGTGACACACATACCGCGACACCGTCGGCGGCCGGAACTGACTGCAGACAGCAGTGGCGGCGGCGGCGGCGGCGTCGCTTCCATACCAGTCCCGGCGGACCAGTCGGGTCGCCCGGTCGCCAGGTCGCCCGGTCGCCGGGTCGGCCACGGGCGTGCCACGAGCCGGCCGTAGATCTGGCGCGGCCAAATCGGGCGGAAGCTGGTGCCACGCGGTGGCGCGCGACTCGCGGCGACGCCCGGCCGACGACAGTTTGGGGTCGCGCGCTGTGTGATAAGGTCGGCCGGGTCAGGACAGGACGAAGTCACCTCCACAGGACCGGGACGCTTCTCCATGTGACTTCAGCGCCATGGATGTCACCTCGGCAGTCCACAAGACGTGGAGACTGGACTCGGACGGACGGCGTCTGCCGCCGTCCCAACGGATGTCGGTATCAGTTAGGTCGTGTATCATTCACGATGCAAAATCAGATACTGTCTGCACGTTCCGGAAGCTAACATCAAACCAGCTTCCGGTTGTTCTAACGACGACAGTCAGCTGTTTGGCCGTCGCGACGGGACGGTAACAGGATGCCGGACTCCAGATCCCATTGTGTCTCTGTTTTATCGCGGCGTTCCGCCCCCGGCCTTTACCGTTCCACCCTAGCCTGCCGCAGTGCCGCGCCTTCGGCTGTTTGAACTGCGGTCGTATTTGAATCCGTATCTGGCGTTTAAATGACGCGAACGTAATCCAACCTTGCCAGACCTGGAAGCCAACGGTCTGTCAGAGCTTAGCCAGCTGTTTGACTGAGCGCAGTAGTCCCCTGAGGCCCTGACGCATGCTATCTCGGCAGTGAGTGTTTGGATATGTGGTTATCGCTGGCCGGGAGCTATTGTATGAGGTGGTGTGTACATCTGGCCTGGGAATCAATAGGAAACGGACAGGCGGTGCGAGCCACCTAACGGTCCCCGCACAGCCTGGTATTTTTGACGAGCCGGGCATATCGTCACATCGGATAAGACGGATACAGAATTATCGAAACAGAGCTGACAATTAAAAATAATGTGCCGATGCCGTTATAATACAGCCGTCAGGTCTCAGGATGATTCAGAATAGCAAACTTGCATTTTAATATCCATCACACCGGTTCATATTCTACCGAAATAGTTCAGTCACCGTGCGGAAGCGTGCATCGCTCTCTGACGTCACTGGTGCAGCTCATCTCCATTCGGTCCCGTCCAGTCTGCAGACGCGACCCAGCTGACACCGTGACCGGCCGGTGGGTTCTGGGTCGGCGGCGGCGGGGCTCGGCAGATATTCCGACCCCAGGCGGCGGTGGCCGGTGCACGGCCCGGCGGGGAGTGACGGCGCAGAGCGGGCCGCCGCGCCGCTCCGTCCGAGTTGCCAGGCGCCCGTGATGAGGCGACTGGCAACCCGCCGGAGCCACGCCCGTCCTGCCGACTGATTGCTTCGTTGAGAGCCGACAACGCGCGAGTTATGGCAGCTGCAGCGGAGGACCTTCACGGCCGGCATGGTGGCAGTAATGGATCGGATTAAATGCAAACGGGCGCTTCCTTTCAACTTTGCATAGCTGCTTGCATGGCATGTAACGTGTTTATGCACGTGTGCATTGTGTAGAAAAAGATACAAGGAAATAGACATAATGCAATACATAATCGCATCAATGCCGGCCAACCGACGGCCCCACTCTTGCAAAATGCTGTCCAGGAACGAATCCCCAGCTGGGACAAAATCCGTGTGCGGTACCTACTCGCTACGCGTGTGCCTTGGGGCATACATCTGACCCGAAGCGAACTCCCAGACCTGCCCCGTGCACCGGTCCGGGTCGGGTCACTGTACTCCGGTGTTTGTAAGTCATTTGTCCGCGCGGGGTGCCGCCGACACTATGAATACTTGTGTGTGCTGACGCCTCCCAAGCTCTGCCGGCCCGCCCCGCTTCTGGACCGCGCGGAGACGTCAGGTGTCGACAAGAATGCGCCGACCGCGGCTCGAAAGAAGCCTCGTCATCGGAGGCTCGGAGGAGATAGCGGCCGGGAACGTGAGTCGCGTCGGAAATGTCGCACAATGCCGCCTCTGCGCCGGAGATGGCGCACGATGCCGCATCTGTGCCAAAGATGCCGCGCCTGCACCAGAGATGTCACACCTGCGCCGGAGATGTCACGCCTGCGCCGGAGATGACGCTCCTGCGCCAGCAAACCGACTGTCTCCTTGTTCCGAGCCGTGTCAACAGCCGGAGTCCGTTCGTTCCCATGGCCACTGCGGCCCACTCCTTTCGGGAAAAGTGGCACACGCACACATAAGGTGTTTGCTCGTCTTCGGTGAACGTTGTGCGCGGGTGGGTCTGGACTAACATCTGATGCTTGAGAGGTAGAGGTTCCGGTTTTCTACAGCTCGTGAAGAAGATGAGGGTTGATTTGGGACAAGCTGGTGTTATATACTGTGTTTTGTTTATCGTTACGATTATTTCTCAGATTAATCATTCGAAATTACTACGATTTTGATAGTGATTTTAAGTCAGGAATGCGATTTTGATCGATAGTTCAGACATTGCCAGACGATTTAACTCATGGAATATTCACCCTTTCACGGCATCATTTTTAAAATACCGCCATATTTCACGCGGAGCTTTCAGCCCACTTTTGAGCGAACTCATTGTATAACCATGAGTCCCTGCCCACGCGTTTGCTACGTTAATGGCCCCACTCGACACTCGTCCATCCATCTCACTCCTTCCACACGCCTTCTGACCGGCTCTCCCAACATATCTGACTGGCGCGTCCTGCACTCGGGCGCTGTGAGCGTTCGCAATTACCCGTGCTTGCACGCCCGGCGCAGACCGCAACGTGCACACCGCAACGTGCACAGTGCACACTCACGCACTCTTGAGCGGGGATCCCACGCAGACGCGGGGTGCCGCTGTCCACTGGGCGGGTCGTCTCATTGTTGGGGCGGGCTGCCGGCCGTGCGGGGGCGGGCGGGGCTCTGTTAGGATCCTGAAGAGCCTCCCCACGCCTCTGTCGAGCCTGGGGAGCCTGTCTGGGTCCTCCAGTGCGCGGTGCCTGTCGTGTCCCAGTGCTGCTGAGCCTGCCGTCAGCTGCTGAGATCACCGTTACTCTGCGAGATGAATGACTGGGATCAGCATTGAACAGACGTTCGCTGCTCAAGCTGCCGGAGTGTAAGTTCAACGTGCGTTCGCCTGAATGGGCACAATTGACAGCTGACGCGGTTTGAGGAGCGGTGGCACGCTGCAGCCCCGGCTGAGCCGTCAGCTTTGTCTGGGATGCCTCTGAGGCGACGCGGTGGCTTAATGTCAGGAGAACAGCCGTACATCGTCTGCACAGGACAATTGGAATTCCTCGAATACTTAAACGATCACAATTGCCTGAGGCGCAGCCGCTGATGGCTTCAGCCATGCGAAGTTTCGCTTCTCCTGAAACTGAAGCTATGGTGCGGACTGGTACAGGACGTTGCGTGTCCATCATGACGCCAATTACCTTGTCTGAACATCGCTTATCGCCTGTAACAGCACGCAACGCACAGCATTTCACAGGCCTGCTGCTGCTTTTGCCGCTGAGAACTGCCTGCTCTCAGGGTAATTTGACACGCGTCTCGGTATCATGCTACTGCGAAAACCTGGGAACAAGCTGACAAGGCCGCTGATTCAGACTGTGTTTTTATGCTCATTTTACGCGGGGCGTGTGCGCTGGCACGCTTTCACGCGCTGTATCGATACCGAGGCACGTCTCAAGGAGGACCCCGGGGCAATGTCAGCGGAACCGTCCGGCCGAGAGTCCCATGATCTTGACCGTGAGAGTCCGGCGTGGTCTTTGTTGTCCAATGTCAGCGCCCCGAGCAACTCTCGCGCCATAGTTTTCAATGGCGCCGCGGCGCGCGCTTTTTTCCCACGCCGTCGAACGTGATAAGCGGAATAAGATTGACTTTCCATCTTCCTTCTTCACGCCGATTGTGGCCGGACAAAATGTCCCGACCGCGCTTCGCTAAACGGAAAACCGGTCACGACCGCCGCGCTGGCAAAACCTCGAGGTGGTCGTCACCGTGGGAACTACAGTCAACGGAGCACAACGCCAGTGTCCACCAACCACCAACTAAGCCAGCTGGTTTTGCTGAAACTTAGTCATCGACTCATCACGCTGTGTTAACTAACGGAATTATCAAAACTGGAGTACTTAACTTTCAAAAGGTGTTGCGTGTGGTGGTGAGGCATTCCGAAGGCTCCAGATTATCCAAAATGATGCTTAAACATGTGTTGTTTGATGTAGCGAATGTGGATGTTGACAAGAGTTTTCGACGACAGGAAAACGGAAAAACAGCTTCGGCACGTCCTCAAGGCGGCCGCACACTAGGCCATTCGGCGGGCGGAGGTCGCGATATCGCTGAAACTTTCCGCGCATCTTTAGCGACGTTTCGGCTGAGCCTTCGCGTCAGCCGAAACGTCAAAAATCGCGTACGAATGTCGTCGGCCGGCCATCTGCGGACCAACGAAAAAAAGCTGATTCGAACGAGCTTTTTTCCGCGACTGAACGCCGCGGAACCGCGGACAACAAAATTGATCAGGCTAACAGTGGCGAATCTATGCAAGACAGAGGTACAAATTTTGCAAAGCATGATCTTGCCGCTGTGAAATTTATTATGTAAAAGTTGCGTGGTTCTAAACTTACATCTTCGTCGAAAAATCGCAATCATTAAGTTACCTTGGCACAGACTGTAGGCACAGGTTGCGACATGCTGTAGGGCGGCGGGGCGGAATTTCGCGAGCAGACAGCGCCGAATCCGCCGGAACAAGGACGATATTCCGCCGTATCGCCGCGATTTTCCGAGACGGAATGTCGCAGTATATTGCACGCCGAATGGCCTAGTGTGCGGCCGCCTTCACTCTTGTCCTGCCGGTCGCCCAGCGATGTTGTTCTACCCTCCCCTAGCCCCCCTCCCCTTCCCCCAATCATCACACACTACCACCCCTCCCAGCCCGGCCACACTCAGCTTTACTGCTGTAATGTGCTGCATCCTTCCCTTGAATACCCACATCACACCCCACCCTACCGAGTCCAGCCCGGACCCTGATGGTATCACCATCGACGCTGACTCACGCCTAATCGATCCCCCCCCCCCTCCGCAGATAGACCCCCCCCCCCGTCAGACAGCCCCGCCCGAGACGGACTGCGTGACTCTCAAACCGCCGGTGCGCGGCGCTGTCGGGACGGGCACCGGCGCACCGGCTCAGCGCGGCGCTCCATCCTGAACACATGCATTGCGCACCGCGCGGAGTCGATTGCCGCGCCGCGCCGGAGGCAGAAACGGCGCACACTGGCAGCGGGGCAGTCGTGGCGCAGCGCAGACGGCCGCGCAGGCTGCCACCGGTCAGCGTTTGGTTTTGATGGCTCTGCGAAATGACCGGAGAGCCGTCGGCGGATAGTTGAGAAGTTATCCGGGTGGATGGCAGAGCAGTTATCCGATGCTTGACCAGAGCGAACTTGGTGTTGTCGTGCGGCAGCAGGTACTCAGCTAAGTTGAAATCGTGCCGCAAAAATGTTAGTTCGGCACGAGAGCGGGGTTTGCACGAGATAATGTATGGATAACAGCAGCAGGCACTATTCAGACCTTCTATGTCAATTGCCTAGCAGATGTCTTTGACAGGTTGATGCTGACAGCTGTCTCTTCGCTCCTATCTCAATGAAATGAGTTTGCATAAAATATAGCCAGGCTTTTTGCAACTCTAATGTGCATCGCCAAGGCGACTGCCATTGACTTACAAGTAGGACCAGGTATTCCAGAGACACAATTATCTCTGGAATTCAATTGATACATATACATCTCGGAAGGGCAGCGCCCGTTACGCTTCACCTCTCACAGCGAGACCGAGGTGTCACCATGCGCCCTGTGTGAGGTGTCGCGCTGAGGTGTGACCTCTCACAGCAACACCGAGGTGTCACCATGCGTCCTGTGTGAGGTGTCGCGCTGAGGTGTGACCAGGTGAGGGGCTGTCAGGGGTCCCTCACATCGCCATGCGTCCTGTGTGAGGTGTCGCGCTGAGGTGTGGTTGTGAGCGGCCAGGTGGCTGTCAGGGGTCCCTCACCTCGCCGGGGATCTGCCGCAGAGGTGATGAGCACATCACGACGCTACTGTTGGCATGGTGATGCTGACATGAGCCGTCCTGTCGTCTTGGTGATCGCGATCCCGAGCCTCGCGGAGGCCAGACCGAGACAAAACAAAACAAATTATTGAAGAAAAATAATGCTGTAAAATTGATTCGGGACCTTCAGGGAGCTTCCGAACAAGCCTGATGGTATTTGCGAAAAACATCTAATGCAAAAAAAATCTAGGAAAAATATATCGAAAGGTTCTATCTAATATTCTTTAAGATCGCACTGTCGATAATTTTAGACGGACGATACTTTGTAGTGTGCTGTGTCTTTTAACACTCCGACTCCCGACATATATCAGTCGTCACACCGGGCGCCGGTCACGAGCCGCCGGCCACAAACGGACTACTGTCCGTTGTCCGGGACGTGATGCGACGCGTCAGGCTTTCTTGCCTGCGATAAATGTCGTGCCCATGCGACGGCTCACTTCTGAATACATGACACTCGGCGGCGGAGGTTTCCCGTCCATAGCCGTGGCGCGGGCCCGGGGGAGGGGAGGGGAGGGGTGCTGCCGGGCGGCCGGAGTACAGCGACGTGTTTATGCTGATTGCACGGCGAAGTTGTTTAGAGGTCCCCGTTGATGCTGCAGTGTGTGCATTCATCAGGCGTGACATGGCGTGTGGATTAAATGGGGAGGACATTAGGTGTCGCTTTGTTCCCCGGTGAAAAATGAGCGTTTTTCTGCGTCGGACGACAATGGTAACGCAGAAGACAGAGTTCGCATGCGGAAACGGGAGTTCATTTCAGCCAGCTACCGCTATGTCGTGTGTAAACTGATGTGATTACTTCGTTGCAAGGGTCATGGGGGGATATATTAGTGTTCTTTGTTCACTTGCTATTAATTACATTATGTCTGCATTAATGCAGAATGTTTGTATTGCTATTCTGTAATTTCCCAACCTGTTGTTATATAGACTGCATCCGCCCAGTAATTTGACGGTGAAATATACTGCTGCATGATAATATGCATTGTCGTACAAAGAACAGGGGATTAGTTTAGAACATAGACTAGTTCAAATTCGTCAACAATTGTTTGTTCGCTTCAAAATTCACAGGTTGAGGCCCAGACGAATATTTGTGGACGAAGATTTTGACACAATGATTCGTTCTTACTTTCTGTCCTCTAACGTTTTTATTTTATTTTCAGATGTGTATCGCAAGATAGCTGCTAACGAGCAAAAGGTAAGTCTGGTTGCTATTTCAGCACCCTACTTGAATGTTTAATTAAGCGTCATTACTTTTACACTGCTATTTTATTTTGTTCATATTTCATCAGGACCACAATTTTTTTATGTGATTACTTTTTTGATGAAGATATGACCATGGTCTCCATCAATATTATACTATTCCGCATGCCCTACTCTTATGCATAACAATCATGCAGCTTATTTGTAACCGCAATGTTTGCATGTGGTATCACAATCATCCAGTAGCTGCTGTCATGGCTACTTAAATTATATTTATTTCCTGATGCACGCAAGGGAGTGGAGCATGTGTTTCAGATGTTACTACTGAATACAAATGCAATAAGAATGCAATAAGAATGCAATATGAATGCAATATGAATGCAATAGGAATGGATTAAGAATGCAAGTCTTCATTCTTATTGCTGACAAAGGGAATACTATATGTACGTCATGAGCATACCATGTTTGGTCCGTCCCACTAACGCACTTGTATCAGTTAGCTCACAAAATTGTTGCTCGCATTTACCTATTGACTCATAGTAATCGCGCCCACACATAAACTTCACGGAAACCTGTATATTTCATGACACCTCCGCATTGCAGTGCATATTTTCACACTGTCAGTCTTCTGATGTGTAGGTGCCACTAACACAATACCACCGTGCCCACTTTTGCGATCTTCCAGGAAGATTCCTTGCCGGTTATACTCGTAATTCAGCAAATAACAGAACTCACCATAGCGGTCGACTATTTCCCAGAACAGGTGTTAAGTGTGTATGTGTAGAGGCTTCCTTTGTCGCTGGTGTCGCTGGTCTATCGGCATGTTACCGACCGACCCGTGAATCCGGGGTCCACTATGTCTGCATGTCACAAGTTCTCTCCTCATAGACCCACCCGTGAATCTGGGGTCCACTATGTCTGCATGTCACAAGTCCTCTCCTCATAGACCCACCCGTGAATCCGGGGTCCACTATGTCTGCATGTCACAAGTCCTCTCCTCATAGACCCACCCGTGAATCTGGGGTCCACTATGTCTGCATGTCACAAGTTCTCTCCTCATAGACCCACCCGTGAATCTGGGGTCCACTATGTCTGCATGTCACAAGTCCTCTCCTCATAGACCCACCCGTGAATCTGGGGTCCACTCTGTCTGCATGTCACAAGTCCTCTCCTCATAGACCCACCCGTGAATCTGGGGTCCACTATGTCTGCATGTCACAAGTCCTCTCCTCATAGACCCACCCGTGAATCTGGGGTCCACTCTGTCTGCATGTCACAAGTCCTCTCCTCATAGACCCACCCGTGAATCTGGGGTCCACTATGTCTGCATGTCACAAGTTCTCTCCTCATAGACCCACCCGTGAATCCGGGGTCCACTATGTCTGCATGTCACAAGTCCTCTCCTCATAGACCTACCCGTGAATCTGGGGTCCACTATGTCTGCATGTCACAAGTCCTCTCCTCATAGACCCACCCGTGAATCTGGGGTCCACTATGTCTGCATGTCACAAGTCCTCTCCTCATAGACCCACCCGTGAATCTGGGGTCCACTCTGTATGCATGTCACAAGTTCTCTCCTCATAGACCCACCCGTGAATCTGGGGTCCACTATGTCTGCATGTCACAAGTCCTCTCCTCATAGACCCACCCGTGAATCTGGGGTCCACTATGTCTGCATGTCACAAGTCCTCTCCTCATAGACCCACCCGTGAATCTGGGGTCCACTCTGTATGCATGTCACAAGTTCTCTCCTCATAGACCCACCCGTGAATCTGGGGTCCACTATGTCTGCATGTCACAAGTTCTCTCCTCATAGACCCACCCGTGAATCCGGGGTCCACTCTGTATGCATGTCACAAGTCCTCTCCTCATCCGGCGTGTCTCTCGCGGGCGTCTGGATGCATTCTGTGCCCCCCCCCCTTGTCCCCGACTGCCCCCCCCGACTATCCCCCATACAGTCTACACCGTATCCGGCGCACGCAGTGTGTGCGATGCATACCGGCGGGGTCTGCCGCGTTTGACCAACCCTCGCCCTATGGCCATCCAAGTCCCCACCCATCCTCCCCACTCGACTGCTCGACCGCCCACTCGACCGCCCACTCGATCGCCCACTAGACCGCCCGACCGCCCGACCGCCCGACCGCCCGACCGCCCGACCGCCCGACCGCCCGACCGCCCGACCGCCCGACCGCCCGACCGGACACCGGACACCGAACAATAATACCATTCACATGTCACCGGTACACGGATGCACTGCCGGCCAGGAATGCGATCTGGGTTTCTCCTCGCGGTGTATGATTGGAGGGCTGACTGCCGGCGGACGCTCATTGACTGACCAACGCCGTCACAACGCCGTCACAACGCCGTCACAACGCCGTCACAACACCGTCACAACGCCGTCACAGCGTCGTCACAGCGCCGTCACAACGCCGTCACAACGCCGTCACAACGCCGTCACAACGCCGTCACAACGCCGTCACAACGCCGTCACAACGCCGTCACAACGCCGTCACATCGCCGTCACAACGCCGTCACATCGCCGTCACAACGCCGTCACAACGCCGTCACAACGCCGTCACAACGCCGTCACAACGCCGTCACAACGCCGTCACTAGAGACGAGCCCAGGAGTGTCGGCGGAATGAGAAAAGCAACACCTGGGCAGGCTAGCACGTGCGTACGTAAGCGAAGCTTGGAGATAGTGCGAGTCCGAGGATTCCCACTTAGGGATTCTGGTATATTTAATTATGTAGGGAAAAACCACTGAAATTAATGCTACAATTGATGTATTTATTACTTAGCTCGAATCACGTTTCGGTTGTATGCATTATTGTGTTTAACATTGATCAGAGACTTGTTATTTTTACTGATATATTTGGCGAGACATCAGAAAATGGTCTCGGCGTGGTGAGCACAGAGTCTTGGCACCATCGATACAATAAGACGATAGCGTGGCCGTGCTACTGCAGCAGTCGTACCTTTTACAAAGTGGCAGTGGACGGTGAAATGACTGCACCTAGATGTGGGCGCGGCCAAGTGCCACTGCCATCTAAATGATAATGTAATGGCACCTATTCCGATATTAACGGCAAGCACTTGGATGAAATGCAGCCATCAGCGCCCCTAGTAACGGCCTGCAGCCCACGTCCCAATGCATGAACAACTCGAGAATGTGAGAGTGTGAAATACTGCAGGTCCTCTCAACATGTCCATATTGCATCCTTGTGTGTATCGTCAGTGCGTCACGCACCTATCTCGTCACTCGAGAAACGGAGTCGGACCTTCTCGCGTCTCCGCCCTATGCTACCTGGAAATAATAGCACACATGGCGCAAACAGACTGAATAGTATCCAGTACTTGGCCTAGAGGCCGCGTGAGGGGAAAGGGGACGTGCCTATGTGGAAGACAAGGCGACCAGCTGTGACTGTGAATGGATGGCAGAGTTTAAGGGTTCGGCGCAGGTACCGCCCCAGCCGACAGAATGCAGTGGTAGTGCGCCACAGTCGACCTTTCATTCAAACCGATAACTGGTTCGGTCGGTCTCTAAAGGATGCGGGCACTTGTCTCTCCCTTTGTGTCCGTTTTCACCGGGTCATTACCGGTGTCGTCACGGGGCCGAAGGACGGGCGTGGACTATCTCCAGGGAATCTTGTGCAATCCATCTTCTCTCAAGGTCCCCTTCTAAGCTGGTCTGGTTTTTGCCCGTTGTCACTGTCTAAAGACATATCGTTACTCTTGGCCGATGTCGGTGTTGTATCTTTCGGAGCGCCGGAATGGAGGTGGACATTGAACTTGGACAGACACACCACTCACAGGATGTTTGCGAACAGATTTTCACGATCGGCCGAACTCTGCCGAGACGGAAGCACCAGGAGCAGCTCGCTCACGTGGAACAGTCTCGCTTCACGACTCGAGATGTCGCCGAGCGTGAACTGTCCCGCCGTGTGGCAATGCTCACCTGCCGCTGCGCCCTCAACCGACGGATGGAGGGAGGGAGGGAGGGAAGGGCGTTCCGAAGCAATTATCTAGCTGCACCCCTCTCTGTTGTCTCACGCTGCCGGCCGCACTTTTTACGCGTCAAGCCCTGCCCACGGGCCAAATGACAGGATGGGGTCCGCAGGGGGTGGAGGGGACGGAGGGGAGGGTAGTCACCTGTGAAGGTCAGGGCCCGGTGGTCAGCCCTCATCAAAGGCGGCACTGACACCGGCAGGTGCGCCGACAGGACGGCAGGGGAGGGAGCGTCCCGCCCAGCGCTCCCGGGCCTCTGATGAGGCATAAACGTCGGCCGCGGTGAAAAATGGAGCCGTGATAGCCCATTGGATCAAAGCGTTCACGGCCGGGACAGGAGAGATAAAAGACCTCAGTCTATAGATTCAATCGTCTCAAGGTCGTCGACATCTGACGCGGCGGTGTTCAGGTGCCGGGCAGGGCGGGGCCCGCGCGTGGCGGACGGCGGAATGAGTGGGCCATATTTGCGCCAGGATTCGCGCTGCGCTCCTGCCTCGGGGGCTGGCGGCAAACGATCCCGCTCGAAGCGTGTGACGGCCGGCGTCCAGTCACTCCTGTAATTGGGCGCCCTTCCTCCTTAGCCCTCGGCGATTTCGCGGCCTTGACGGCGTTGCCATGGCAACACGACTTGGTGAGGAAGCACCTCCGGCGGGTGAAAAACAATAACCGACAGCCGTGTGCGGTCGCGGCGGCGGCAGCGGCGGCGGCGGCGGCGACGACACCCCGACGGCACCCTGACCGCTGTGGTGGATGGTGGGAATCGGCGCAGTTCACACATTTCGGGGTCAGAGGCCGCGCTGGTTCTAATAACCCCGAGGAAAGTACAATGGTGCTGCAAAACGGGGCCGAGAGGGCCAGCGTTAACTGGGCCTGAAATTAGCCTGAAATTACGCGCACAGTTCAGTGTGTTTCAAGATGCAACCGTGTCAGGTTGTCTACTGCCCTTCCCCGAATGCTCATTGTGCTACTTGTCTGCGTAGCTCTGGTTGCAAAACAAACAGTTGTTATCTACCCCGACTAATGCTTGTTTGTCACGCCTATCTGCACTGTTGTGTTTGTAACCGAAGCAGCACAATTATCGTCCGGTGGCTTGCAGCATATCGCTGCAGATATAACGTTTCCAACCAACGCACGCCGTGTCCGTTCAGTTGGTGGATTCCGAGCACGTTCGATCTGAACTACGAGTACGTTCGATCTGAACTACGAGTACGTTCGATCTGAACTACGAGTATGTTCGATCTGAACTACGAGTACGTTCGATCTGAACTACGAGTATGTTCGAGCTGGACTACGAGTACGTTCGATCTGAACTACGAGTACGTTCGAGCTGAACTACGAGCACGTTCGATCTGAACTACCACGATAAGCCACCGTTCACCGCCACGTGCCGCGGCCATGAGGCGACACGCGACCCGCGCATGTCGCAACCTAGCCGCGTCAGACCGGAAATCGGCTCTGAATCGATAATGACGGACTAGCTGGTGGCTTGTGTCAGGCGTGTGCCGGCGATCTGCGGCACAATGGCGCGGTACTCCGCGCTTTGCCCGCCTGGGGCATCGGTCGCCCGCCGTCCGCCGCTCGCCGCCCGCCGCCCGCCGCCACACCGACGAACGGTACGCAAGCGGCCCCCGCCCGACGGAGACTGCAGCAGAGCTCGGCGCGCATGAGGCGCTAGCACCAGCTGGTGTTAGGCTATTGTGCGTGCGTTGAGGCTGCGCCGCGGCGGCTGCACCAGCGCGCCGCGGCGGCTGCACCAGTGCACCAGTGTGCCGCAGCGGTGACGACGCGCGGCGGCTGGGACGATCGGCAGTGTTGGACGATTGGGAATCGGTGGGAATCTGTCGGGGACGTTTCTCAGCGACGGGTGTGCCCGGCGGCAAGGTAGTTTCCGCGAACATCGCTTCCGAGTACCTCCGGCGGTGGTCTGCTGTGCGCAGGCGGTCGCTGCCCCCTCCGCCGGGCCCAGCTCGGCTCGGCTCGGAGCGACGCGACGACGAACGAAGCGAGCATAGACCAGACTGCTGCAGCTGCTTTGGTACTCTGATTTATTTTATGATAGTAGTTGTCAGAGGCGTTTGGGTTAAACGATCATGTCACTGATTATTTGCTGAAGTCTGAAAATGTTGAATGAATGGGTGCACACCTGGGGCACTGTATTGTTCTAGTATTTATCGCGTCATTTTATGACCTTTTTCTGACGCTAGCCTTGGTACTGTGGCCATCCCCTAGCCTTGTTGGTTTTCCCGCTGCAATAATTGGTCCCTGCACCATCCTCAAACAATGGAACAGTCAGAGCATGGATAACGATCATTAATCGCTGCCTTAGAGCTTCTCGTATGTCCAACAATGTGTTCAACGTAGGTCCGACTTTGGACTGGAGAGATTAACTCTTATTTTGAATGCAGTGACCAGCATTTGGTAACAATTTGCATCGTTTCTAATCCAAAGCCTGTTTGCGCCAACGGGTGAATTCTGGCTTTCCATAAGAAACACCACGAGACGTAACTAAATGCTGGTCGCTGCGTCTGGCATCAATTCTGACCTCTTTCCGGCGTCGGCGGCGGTGCCGTTGGCTCGTGCGGCAGTTTCGCGGCAGTTTCTGCGCGCTGCCGCCGGTCAACAGCCCGTTACGTGCTGTCGGCTTCCGTGCCGCGCGGAGCGACGACCGGCCCCGTTCGCGGCGACCGGGCGACCCGGGGCGACCCAGGGCGATCCCGGGGCGACCCGACGGCCACCCGGCGGTCAGCGCTGACCCCGTGTGACGGCCGCCTCCGCCGGCCGTCGACCCGCAGCGACCCGGCCTCTGTGCTCCCACGCCGCCCCGCGCCGCGCCACGCCGCGCCGCGTCGCTACCGCCGCGCTAATTGCGACGTATTTGGCGCAGACGCGCCGGGAGCCGCCGCGCCGCGCGTGGACGACAAAGCGCGGCCGCCGCGCCGTTCTGCGTGAAATGACGGATGTCGGCCGCCAGTGACGCGCGATGATGGCGTCCGGCGGCCGATGATGACGTCATGACGCGTCCCGGCAGCGCGCGGAGGAGCGCCGAGGAGCGCCGAGGAGCGCGGAGGAGCGCGGAGGCGGCCGGCGCGGCGGGGGTGACGCGAGCTCTTCAGACGCTGACGTCGGCTGTCGACGGTTGTCGATGACCGCCGACAGGAGGCCGGCTGGCGGCCGCCGACTCGGCGCACAATTGACGCACAATTGACGCCCTGACAGCCGACCGTTTGGTCTGTGACGGGACACCGGTTCGATGACCACTGGCCAGCCCACGTGGAAAGGTGGTGACTGCCGGGCAGACTGTCGGTTTGATCAGACAGATGCGCTCTGGCAGGAGCGATGTCGTGTCCTCCGATGTGACACAGAGCTAGTGACGTTTCGCCAGAACATTATTCAATATGAAATTGTGCTCCCTTGGAAAATTTCCCTGGAAAGGTCGCTTGGCCTAAAAGGGATGGAGGTCAAATAAGGACTCATCTAGCCAAAAACGATTCAAACGGTCACATCTCGTACGCAACTGTGCTGGCCCTCAGCCTTTCTGCTCTGCACCAGGTAACTGTCAGTGACCAGACCAGGCACCTGTTTCGGCGCCTCTCTTCATCACCATACACCATCCTGGGATAGCTCGGCGTCGTTTCGTGACGTCACCGGTTCGCGATATTCACGTGGTCACGGGCCATTGTGCGTGTGTCGGCGTGCTTTGAACTCGCCACGTGACGAGTGCTGGCGGTCGCCGCCGTCGACTCAGAGTGCGGGACACGCTCTCGGATCGCAGTTGCAGGGTGATCGTCCGCGGAACACCGGCGCGGGGCTACTGAACCCAGCCGAGAATCGGAACCTGTGACGTAACTCGTCGCGACACGAAGTTGACGAAATTTAATGGAATGGACTTGCATCATTCACCGCTGCACCGGTAAACGAGCCGCACGAGCTGGCGAGACATGTTCTGATAAATGCGACCACTTGCAATCAAGTCGCTCGCCGGACAACCCTCCGCTCGCAAATCATTCAATCTCACGTCATTCATCCCTTTCCTCGCCGCTTGCTTTGCTGATTTATCGCCTGACTTATACGCACAGAAGACGAATGGTGATGACCGCAGCGCACAGTGTCCGTACGTAATCGCTCTCCACTCCCGGCCGCACGCACACGGAATCACTCTCGGGATTTACTGCCCCGCGCGGCTCCGGCGCGGCTCCGGCGCGGCTCCGGCGCGGCTCCAGCGCGGCTCCGGCGCGGCTCCGGCGCGGTTCCGGCGCGGCTCCAGCGCGGCTCCAGCGCGGCTCCGGCGCGGCTCCAGCTCCAGCGCGGCTCTAGCGCGGCTCCAACTCCGGCGCGGCTCCAGCTCCGGCGCGGCTCCGGCGCGGCTCCAGCGCGGCTCCGGCGCGGCTCCAGCGCGGCTCCGGCGCGGCTCCGGCGCGGCTCCAGCTCTGGCGCGGCTCCAGCGCGGCTCCAGCACGGCTCCAGCGCGGCTCCGGCGCGGCTCCGGCGTGGCTCCAGCGCGGCTCCAGCGCGACTCCGGCGCGGCTCCGGCGCGGCTCCGGCGCGGCTCCGCGGTGGCTGTCGAGTGGAACGGGCCGTGACAGCGGAGGCGAGTGTTCGGAGTCTGCTGACGCCGCTCGCCAGCTGCCGACGCGCGCCGGGGGTTCGTTGAGCCGCGGCAGGCGTGGCAGGCGCGACAGGCGCGGTACACACCGCTAACTGATCAGCCTCTTGGATCAGCGTGCCCAGCGGCGGTAGCCGCTGCCGCTGGCCACTACTGCTGGTCACTACCGCTGTCTAGCCGCTGGTCGTCGCCGCTACGTTACAAAGCTACGGTGCTGTCCGGCCGGTCCAAGCCGATCGAGCGTCAAGCTGTCGATTGTGACGATTCGTCGTGTAGCGGGTAGGTTCGACACAACGGCACGTGCGTGTGAATACTTTGTCCGTTCAGCAGGCGGCGGTCATCGCTGGCGAAAGATAATGATGCCGGCCGAAACAACTGTAACGTTTCGTATGTATGTAATTAATGGCCTAAACTGCGGTTGGCTGCGATCTGGCTACCGTTCGACGCATACAAATGACCTGACCTTTTGAGGGTTGGTGTTATGGCCCGGAACGTTCACACCGGCGTTTGTGCGGCCGCCAGCCGCCCTGCTATCAGGCTCCGTTGTTGGTTCTACAAATCTTCCTTTAATGCCGTAACTGTTGTACGTAATTGCCGATGCGAGCGATAGCGGTCGATGTCTTCATTTTCGAGCAGCTGCGTTTGACGGGCTACGTCGCGTCGGTGGCGTGAGGTGGCTTGTGGCTGGCGCTTGTGGCTTGTGCCTGGGTCTCTGGCGCAAAGCAGAGGGTTGTCTCGACATTGGCCTTGTCTTCGGTGTCCAAGCGCGTGGTGCAATTGGGGTACAGGTCGGACAATGCACGCGGCGACAATGAGCGATTGTATCGGGTGTCTCGAGTGACCCATAAGTGAAGGGGAAGGCAAATAGAGAAAGCAGTACACTGATAGAGTGGAGACTCTTCTGCATCGAAATAAATCAATAAGAGATTGAATAGATTGCTGCACCTTGTGTGGTATGCTCTTTATTACCCAAGATGAATCATCATGCAGTGAACCCATCTCGAGCAAGAATATTGCTCAACGCACAATTGCTCATCGATGATTAATATCGATTATTTAATTCGGTTGACGTGCTGTCCCGACTTCCAGCAGTCGTGCAGCAATTCATCATTGCAATCTTTCTTTGCCGTATCGGCTGCGATTCGGAGCGCGTGTGGCCGCGATACCTTTCCCGATGACTCGCTCCTTCGTGCCGTCTGCAATATCGTGAGAATGGATTTCATTTTCATTTGATATAACATGACACTGAAGTCTAATCTATTTTTAGCTCTTGATATTCACCAAATCACGTCACCCGTTTTAGTTTCCATCGATGGTAACGCCAGATCGCCAAGCTGATGTCATGACCGACCACTGCTGAACGCATATTGTGAGACGGGGCTCTGTCGTCATGGCCTTGGTCATGGTTATGCCTGTGGTGTATTTGGCCAACAGTCGCTCAGTTTTCTAGTCTCTGTGTCCACTAGATTCGCCTATTGAAGTTTCCTAAGTAGTTTGCGCCATTTTTTTCTGACGATTTTCTATAGTTTTCGCCAAAACAGAATTAGACATGACATTTTGTGCCTTTGTTTCTGGTTCACTGTTCCTTCTCCTTCGCTTTAACTTTATGCTGCATTTGGTCATCGTAAACATCTGTAAGTTGTAGCTACATTTCTAAAGGCATTTGTCAGTGCAGTCAATTAACATTGACCAGCACGTCCAATCTACTACTACCGCCTACTTCGATCTGCTTCGATCTACTATCAGCACTACTACCGCCTCTGGTCGCATACGCACAATATTTCAAACTGTCAGCACTACTACCACCTCTGGTCGCATACGCACAATATTTCAAACTGTCCTAACCTGGCAGCTGAGATAACCGAGACCATTGATCTCTCTCTCTCTCTCTCTCTCTCTCTCTCTCTCTCTCTCTCTCTCTCTCTCTCTCTCTCTCTCTCTCTCTCTCTCTCCCTCTCTCCGCCGTCCGACTCGGGTCATTAAATCTCTCCGCAGCACCACGCGCAGCAGTCGGCCGCCTATCCTCCGGTCCACAGCCGGCCGGATTGGCGTTCGCGTAAAACACACTTAATTTTCGCCGGATGGTCTCTGACCTCAGTAATCGATAATAATTCGATTATAGTTAATGACTTCCTCTAATGATGGCCACTTTGTCTGGGCGTGACCCAGTGTGGCGAGCCCCAGACAGCGAGGGATGTGTGTTTGGACGCCGCAGTCGGCAGACAGGAGGAAATGTGTTTTGGACGCCGGAGTTCGTCTGCTGTTGTTGAGAGGGGAACAGATGGAGATTCGAAACCGCTCCGATCCAAAGCGAACCAAATCAAACCGAACCCAAACCGCATTGAAAGCAAACTTAACCGAACCGAACCGAACCGGGGTCAACCCAAACTGAACCGAAATCGAACCAGACTGAACCAAAACCGAAGCCGAATCGTAGCGCGTGCCCTTGATTCAGATGCGTGAGCGCAGAGGCGTAGCTGGAGGCGAAACGGAGCAGAGGCGCTCTGCCGATTGGCTCTCGGCGCGCTGGCTCACCTGTTCGCCCACTCTGACACGATTTGACACGGCACTGAACAGCGAATGGCAGATGGGCGTCTTTGTATTCGATTCTATTCAGCAATGAAGCGAATCGTCAGATAAGAGGAGCGTCACCTGGCGAAGAGGGTCGATAGGGAGGACGTATTGACTATCCGCGAAGTCCTGGAAAACGCTGATTTGATCTCGCTGCCAAGTGTCCGAATTATGTGAGCAGGTGGTAAGAAAAATTGAAACGTGTGCGAAGTCTGCAGACTTGTGTTATGCATGATTGGAGCGGAACGCCGAAACGTGTGCAACTTTTCTTGGAGACGGACACATTTAAAACGGGGGTGACCGAAGATGGTAGGGATTACGCGTTTACAGTTGTGATTGTGTGCGGTTCAGGTCAATTAACGGTTTTTATTAGTAATACTTCAGTTTCCAATACATATTTGACTTGTTACCCCCCCCCCCCCCCCCCTCCCTCCTCCCCGCTTTTATTCATACTTATTTACTTCTCTACTCTTACATAACTCGCGTCAACAGCAAGTCCTCCTTCCCATGCCCTTGCTCACTGTTTTATAGCACTCCTCGCCGGTTCTCGGTAAACATTCTGGCAGACATTTTAGTGTTGATTAGTTTGTCAGAGTTCGCCTGATATGCACGCATGACTCCCACCATTATGCGCGGACCCTAATATGTAATACAAGCCTCCGTTCCTCTGTTATCACCGAGTCAACTTTAACCTTTGGCTGTGCTCATGTGCGTCCAATGTCTGCAAATGGTTCGCTTCTGCGGCTGAGGCCCGCACATGACTCCTACGACCTGCCTTTTCTTCCATGACCCGTCTGGCCTCCACTCACACAACCCCAAATATCCCCGCCTTTATTACAGTGCTATACCGCTGGACATGCACCGTTGGCCGCTCGAGTAAAATTTGCCATCGTGTACTTAATACTTTACCGCATCCGCTTATATACAACCAACCCGCTACCATACTGTGGTTACTACTCGCGCATCAATCACGAACGCTGGGGCTCGATGACTCAGCATGACCACCCGCGACGGACTGACGTTCCTCAACTCTTCCGCTTCGGCCCAGGAGGCTCCTGCTTGGGCAGGTTACCGGTGCGGTGCTTTCCCACCCGGTTAATCCCCTGCAGTGTGTCGCATGACATTTAATCATGTCCACGACGGTCACTCCACACCAGCAGACATGGCGATCACAGTCCAGCAAACTCCTGTCTGGTCAGGATACTGGCCCAGACTTGTGAGTTTGTGTATTCGTTTATTCGTTAAAAACCACACAGAACACGGGGCCCAATGCCGGTGGTGATATTTCACACGTCACATTCACACGAGGGGAAGAGGCTATGGCTGACAACAATGGGATAACCCACTACAAATTAGAGTTTCTCACCATCAACAGCATAAAATGAGCTAGGGATTTTTTTTTGTTTTCTCCTAGAGTCAGAAAACAGACATAACGCGGGCAGTACAGTTAAAAGAAAGTTGATCGCACGGGGCAACCTAAAATTCCCTGTCATCTGTCAACAAATTATGGCGATCGCTCCACCACGTCAAACTACGGCGACCATTTCGCACCGTCAGATATGGTGGTCACTGGTCACTCCACACCAGCAGACTTGGCGATCACTCCACACCAGCAGACATGATGGTCACCAGCAGACTTGGCGATCACTTCACATCAGCAGACTTGACGGTCACCAGCAGACTTGGCGATCACTTCACATCAGCAGACTTGACGGTCACCAGCAGACTTGGCGATCACTTCACATCAGCAGACTTGATGGTCACCAGCAGACTTGGCGATCACTCCACACCAGCAGACATGATGGTCACCAGCAGACTTGGCGATCACTCCACACCAGCAGACATGATGGTCACTCCACACCAGCAGACTTGATGGTTACTCCCCACCAGCAGACATGATGGTCACTCCACACCAGCAGACTTGGCGATCACTTCACACCAGCAGACATGATGGTTACTCCACACCAGCAGACTTGGCGATCACTTCACATCAGCAGACTTGACGGTCACCAGCAGACTTGGCGATCACTCCACACCAGCAGACATGATGGTCACCAGCAGACTTGGCGATCACTTCACACCAGCAGACTTGACGGTCACCAGCAGACTTGGCGATCACTCCACACCGGCAGACTTGACCAGTAGACACACACACAGCAGATACTTCACGCCACCGGACACGGCGATGGCGCGCGGCATCTAAGAGCCTCAGTGGGAGGTCCGCCGCGCGCCGCAGTCGGAGAGCGCACGCCGCCGTCCGTTCAATTGGACTCGGCCATACGCTAAATAGACAGCCGACACGCCGACATCAGCCGACATCAGCCGACATCAGCCGACATCACGGATCTGGGTTAGTAGGAGATGCCAGAGTGGCAGCAGGAGCGGCCGATGGCAGCAGCCGTATAAGCTGCGACGATGACTGGAGTGTGGAATCAGAGTGCTGCCAAATGTTCGAGCTCGGGCTCGCTTCTAAAAAGTGTCTGCGAGGCTTCCGGTGGATCGAGAAGATCTCATTGTGGGATTCCCGAGGTCCGTTGAGATTGCAGTTCCGAATGGGTGCGTTACACCCAGACCGCTTGCATTTGGTGATGCTGACTGGTTGTGACGTCACGTCTGAGTCTGAGGACGTGCGAAATTCCTTCAATTTATGTCACTCACTCCGGGCTGTTTTCCGCTGCGTAGTCCACTTTAATTGCCTACCTGTTCCTGACAAGTTGCCTAACCGCCCATTCCCATCATTTTCGGCCGCGAGTTTCACGAATCCTGACGCATATTCTCATGAGATAGTAGTTCCGTTTCACACCCGTCCCGCGTAACTTGTGCGGTGTTCACGCCAGAACTGGTGTCGCGACAACTTTGTCGCGCTGCGTCGCCGCGTCCGGTGGGTCACAGTGACTCGCCGACCTTTCACTCCTATGGTCTCTAATGAGCTATGCTGTGTCGACGTACCGGTTTTACCGGAGTGCGTGATTCTTCCCCGTCACTTCCGCTCTTTGTGCGCCGCCACGCACCAGTGCGTTTTGGACGCACTTGCGCCACGCACGTCGTATAGTGCGTGTACCTACTTCCGAGTTCCGGCGCTTCGCATTCATCTCACATTGAGATAACGCAGCGAATCTCTTAACGTTACCGTTTACCTGTACTTAGATTAGGAAAGATCCCAGTGCAGAAATAGAAAGTCAGGCTAACATCAGCAACCAGTTCTGCCGCCGTCAGCTTGATGGTCCCTGGCTTAGACGAACTTGACGCCGGGTGAGCCGGACGGAATGGGCTCGGTGGTAAATCGTGTGTGAAGCTGACGCATCGAAGGAAGGTCCTCATCCGGAGGCGACGGACGGAGACCACCATTAATCACGTCACTTTCGATCGTCAATCCCGCGCCTCGGCTCGCCTCGTTTCGCCTCGGGCGGCTGGCGAGTTAACACGCTGATGCGTCTGTAATCACCAGAGGACAACAGACGCCGCAGAGGGGTCCCCGCGGCGACGGCGCTGACTCGTCCCCCACGCCCGGTGAATAGGAGTCCTGATTGGTGGCGTCCGCTGGTCCGCTCTTCCGCTCGTCCGCTCGTCCACTCGTCCCTCCTCTCTTCTTCACCTGTCGGCGGACATTCCCCCTGGTTTCCTGCCATTTAGCGCGGTTCCTGGGAAGCGATTCGTGCCCTGCGTGAGGGCGAGTCATTTCCTTTCTGGGAAAGGGCCGAGCGGGAAGATGTCTGACAGGGCAGCGCGCATCCTCATCCTCATCGTCAGTGGGGGGCGTGTCATGTAGCCCTCTGTCAACGAGGGTCTGCGGTCGGTGGGGAGCGTGGGAATTCCCGCGGTAATTCACACAGCGCAATGGTTGTTTTGCCACCACCTGTCAATCGACGGGTGTAAGTGTGGAACGTGTTTCTTCTTTGTGATGCCACCCTTGATCTGGGCGTAGTTTGATGCCATTTTGTGGTTGCTGTGCTCCCACGTTTTAAGTGATGAACCCGTTGCATATTTGCATTAAGCGATTGTGAAATACTTGATTGTGGTGATATGCCTTGAGTTAATGCTCCCTCGCATGACTCCGAGATATTGTCTCGTCCCCAAGTGGAAGTTTCAACTTAGCGGCTGTAACATTTTCTCTGATTACTGCTCGGGGAGGCAATGATCCTCGTTCTTGCACTCGCGATTCCTGCAAGAGCAGTTGTAAAAAGCACCGGCATGCCAGGCAAGGACGCTTTTCTCCGCCTGAAATTGCCGTGCCGGCTCCCCATCGTTTGTCTAGTGCGTCGCTCGCGGGCCCACGCTGCTCGCTCCCCCTCCGCGGCCCGCGGCCCCCTTCGCTTTCTCTATACACGGTGACGGCGGAACTCGAGCTTGGAGGGTAATAGTTCGCAGCAGCGAGCACGGCGTTACGCAGAGTTTTGTGCTGGTCGGTTGGCCGGCCAAGCGTGCGCTCGTGACGTGAGAGGCTGGTGACGTCAGAGGGAACCGGACAGGACAAATGTTGGACCGTGGCGAGGATGGCGCGGTGTTCATGGCTATGATGAGTAAAGTGTGGTTGTGTGTTTGTAGCAACAGTCGGCTTGTGCTTAAGGCTTGTGCAATTTAGTATACAAAAATGGTGTAATTCAATGAAAATAAAGTTGTATCTCCACGTGATCAAACACCAAAATTATATGCTGAGGGTCAACACAAACACAAAACCGATTTTGCTGTTCTTAACGGACAGACGCCCACACATGATGACGTCACACGCCCACGCACGGGCACTCGGACCAACAAGTATGTGCGTCGGTCAGTCATCGCACCCGGAACCTTCAGCAAACACCGGACACGCGCGGCGGTGACCCGCCCAAAGTCCGTGTGACCCCGGGACGCAGCCTGCGTGTTTTTGACACGCCAGCTGACTGCGGTATCAGCTGACACCGGCCGCCGTCACCAGCTGCCGCGATAGCGAGCCGCAGCCGCTATCTTAACACCGCGCACCGCGCTCTGCGCCCCATAATCAGCGACCTTCACCGTCCTTGGTCGTGCCATGCGATCGGATCCTGCAGGCGCGCGCCGCAGGCGCCGCAGCGCCGCGCTGCTGCCGTTTTATTTTAGAACGCGCGAACGATTTTATTTTAGAACGCGCGAACGATTTTGCACAGGTTGTCTGCATAAATGGATCGCGTAATCAGTGGCCTTCGCCGGGGGGGGGGGGGGGGGGGTCTGATGGATAGTGATCGGGAAGCCGGCGAGGCAAAAGGGGGACAGGCAGAAGGGGGACAATAGGCGCGTCAGCTCCGCAGCCACGCGGTGGCGAAATGCCGGAGGCTCGCTGAGACATGTCGGTGTGACAAATGAAATTGGACGATTTTTTCACGCTCGAGAAGAAACGAATCGGCAAACAGTGTCCGGATGTGTTGGGCTTGGCTGAGTCGGCTGAATTCAAACGGCAGGTGAACGCCCGGCATTTGCTGAGAATTTTCTGAAGCGTTTCTATTCATTGCTCGCTGTGTGGCTGGTTTGTTTAATACATTTTGTGGTGGAACTTGTATAATTCTGATTTTGTACGTCAATGAGTAAACAATGTTACCAGATTGTTAAGTGAAGCATGTATTGATTGATTCGAAAACGTAATGGTTGTGCAGAAACTCATGGCGAAGTTGTCATGCTTTTAGCAACTTTTCCTTATTTAAAGGGACTATCCCACCTTAACATTATATTTGAGTTGAGATAGCCATTTTGATGACTTGGCATTGAAATTCAGTATGGTAGTAGTTAAAACAACCACAATGTTCTAATAAAAAGATATTCGAGTTTGATTTTGACATCTGTAAAAAATAAGGCCCATGTGTATTTGAATAGGGCCTCTAAACCGACAGCGTCGTCTCTCTTTACCCAACTGTAAATGATAGTCGACTTGTTTTAGGGCGAACCTTGGAGATATTTGCTACGTTTCAATGGTTTGGTAATTGGTTTGTTTTGTATTGAAAGCGCCAGAATTGTCTCGAAATAATTGTGCCCATACTTTGGCAGCGTAAAGGATTTCTGTGTAGCTCTCTAGAGCTCAATATGACCTCATCAACCCAAATATTAAAACTTAACTTTTTATTAAATTGAGCACTGTTTGCGAGAAACAAATGTCATTATCGTGTTCGGCAGCAATTACTCCATATTTTGCACCACAAGCGGCGTACATTTGACAACTTTTGGGAAGGTGGGACAGTCGCTTTAATAACCCAGAGACCTAAGCATTCGCTGTGCGGAAGACTTCATTCATTGTTTTCACTTATTGAATGAGGAAATTGATAATAACCATAATTAATCTACTCGTCTACATTTCATTCATGTTGACCTCCTGCGCTCCTCATTGTGTTTAAATAAATTAACTAGCAACAGGATACGACTTATTAATATATCATACGATGTGCGTCAACCTTAAAGCTATGATGCTCATGTTACCAATCATGCTGGTACCAGGAAAGCTTCCTGAAAATAATGATGGTAATAATTACTCGTTATTATGATCATATGAAATAAAATGAATGAACGATGCTCTTTGTTGGCCACGGGCCATGATACATGAACATCCACTACTCCGCCAAATTGCTTTTCTGAAGTCCCCAGATTGCTTTTTTCGCAACGAAACGAGCAAGGCCGCCAACAGTTTTCTTCATTTACGCTAATGGAACTCGCGTGCGATTTGCGCTTGTGACGACTTAATTTATGACTCAGTAATTATATCGCAGGCCCATGCGCGCCTTTCATAATTGCTCCTTCACTTTTCGTTCCGTGAGCTGCGCGCTGCCGGTGCGTTATCATGGGCGCGAAGAAGGCCGTTCTGGACGTGCTGTTCCCACGTGCTCCTCATGATGCTAGCCTGAGGCGATGTACGTCAGCGGGTGGTCACGTTGGGTGCGCCTCAGGCGCTCTTTGTTGCATGTTGAAAGCATGAGAGTTATGACAGCATATCAATCAGGAAGTGTTGTTTAGTCGTGTGACTTGCAACATATTTTATAATATTTTTTGCTGTATTTGCGGATCGAAAATGCAAAAAAATCATGTCTATTCGGGAATCAGTGCGTTCAAATCTGCCCTTCTACTGACAAAATCAATGATTTAGCCATCGACCAATGCACTGTTAACCTATACACTGCTATTTTGCATAAACCCACTGTACAACAACGAATTCAACCGACATTTTATCGGCCAGGCCAAGGTGACCATGCCAACAAATTAAGAGAGCGGGACATTCCTGACGAAAGAGGTCGAGAAAAACGGGTTGTCCTTGACACGCACTGCCTTGCAGTTGCTTCAACACCGAAGCACCGAGTCATTTGGGGACATCAGGAACAAACAAATACTTAGCCGCTCATCGGCCCATTCGTGCTAGAAGCTTTTATATGTGTGCTGATGCATCACGTCTCTTGATGGCATGCATAGCATTAACGCCCTGTTACGTCAACTTTCGTGTCCTGGGTTTTGTGGCGTGTCCATGGTTGAGGCCTTTATGAGCTGGAGGAGCTAGCTGCTCTTACTTAAGAGTTTGGGGAAATCCCTCTTTACCTCGCAACACTCTTTACTCACTTCCCTACCTTCTAGCGCTGACCATTGTCATAGATCCTCCGTTTGTCCTTCTTTATTTCGGTAAGGCGCTTCATGTCAATTCTCCACTCGCCCGAAGCTGTCCCGTCGGTGACCACGCCCCCGCTCTGTCGGCAGATTGTGTACGAGCTGGGCGTGGTCATCTTCCGCGCCCTGGACTACAGCATGAAGGCGGACGAGGAGCGCCAGCTGAGTCCCTCGCTGGAGGCGCTCATCGACTTGATGACGTCATCAGGTGAGTGACGTCACATACGTGTCACGGTGGTGGGTTTGTGGTGTGTGGGTGCTGGGGAATCGGTGCGTTCTGTTTGAGCCATGTTTGAATCGTGCGTTAGGGATGTCGGTGCAGATGTTGGATGTCGTACGAGCGATCTTCTAGCTTGTGCCGATTATAGTCATTCATATGCTGCCGTTTCATTAATTCTCAAAGGATTCCTAAATTTATGTCAGAATTTAAATAAATCAGGAAATGAAAGTCCATAAAGTGTCCAGGTTTTATTTAAATTCCGAAAAACTCATTCATCTTAAGATTTGACTTTGAGTTGTGAGACTGGATGAGCGCAACATTATCCATCACTACAGCCATTCCCAAATTAGACTTTGAATAGTGATTGAGACTGCGCTGCGCCGGGTTGGACGACCTCCCGGATCCAGACCCAGAACAGGCACACAATCTGACAGGTCCTCCACGTCTGCCCTTTAACGCTATCGAGGCGCGACTGACGTTATTGGACGCATGGTACTCCAGCCTGGCCGCCCACGCTGGCCCCGTCTGGGTCATGATAGCCAGAGTCAACATGCAATGTATACTGGGCTTTGTGACGCTTTTGGTCATGATTTCGGACCCGGCGCTGTATTCGCATGTTTGCGACGTTTTATTGCCACTCCACTGCCATGACGACGAATAACATCTGACGCTCAAACCAACACAATCATAAAAGTAAACAATCACCTTTATTCAAATCGAACTTGGTAAGGCTCATTATTAATCATTGTCTGAGTATATTTCATTATTTTATATCGCAGCTCGCCGAATCGATTTGTCACGGCTCTCCGCATCATCTGGGAGCGGACAGCGGAGCGGTTCCTCTCAAATGAACGGCGACAGCGGACCGCTTTGTAGCGCCGCGACCGCCGCGACAACACCTCGACCCGACCACCCGCACCTCGGCGGTCCGGGGCGCGTCCGCAGCGCGTCCCATCCGCATCGCACAGCTGTTGTTCCTCCGCCCAGCCGGCCGGCCGGCCGGCGCGGGTGTCTGTCTGCCGGCACCCTCCGCCGGGACGTCCCGGTTGCATCTGTTTGGCCGCCTTCCGCCGTTATCCGTCAAACACTTCTCGCCGCACATATATAACCATTATTATGCAGATCATAGGTCATCTGCATACATTACGCCTAGTTACACCATTACCACACCGTTGTTTACGTATTACCGCGTCGTCCGTTTCTCTTTTCTTCTTCGGATGAGAGCCCCGCTGTCCCGTCGCCCCGTCGCCGGTGTCTTGTCGTTGCAACATCGGCTTGTCGCGAGGACCGGCGGGCTGGTGGGCTGGCGAGGCCGCTCTCCTGACCTCGCCGGCTCAATGCACGCGCCGTAAGAGGATTTTCCGTGGGCCGATGGTTATCTGACGTCGCTTTACCATCCGTCAAAGCTCCGCCGGGCCGCGCTGGTCGCTCTGGCGCCTGCGTCGCTTGGCCGCCTCGGTCGCTCAAGCCCCACGTCGTTTGGCCGCCTCGGTCGCTCAAGCCCCACGTCGCGCCGGCGCCGTCAGCGCCAGGCCGACTGTTGGAGACGTGAGCGACCGATTAGGCAACGACTGTGTTCACATACGTATCCGAGCATTGCTCAAGATCGCGGCGAATTTGTATTTCCCCGAGGAGAAACATGCCTATATCCGATACACGCTCAAGATGGCTGCAGGAATTTGTATACCCAGCCTAGATGTAACATGTAGGTATCCGATCATGGTTCAAAATCGCGAGGAGTCCGTCGATCCTAGCCAGACGCGACAGACGCAGGTGGTCGTGTTGGCTGTGCCCTGTATCCGTATCTCCCTTCACTCTTCCCTCCCACGTGCTGGTCGTTCGTCCTTCTGGTAAACACACTTTGCAATTCAAACTCTCAGAGATAGCCGTGTGGGACAGCGGAGCGGGGCGAGGAAGCGTCATTAAACGGGCGGAGACTGTGCCAGCCAGTCTGTGACACGGTTGGATCGGCGCCACTCAGTCTGTTCCGCCGTCAACACACGGCGCTTAAGACGCTTCACATCCCGCGGTCTCGTCTCAACCTTCATCGGTTCCTCATCTGTTATACTCTAGATTTTCCTCTCGTAGTCCTTCCTCTCTACGCCCCTCACGTCGTCGTTCGCCGCTCGGACGCCGCTCGGACGCCGCTCGGACGCCGCTCGGACGCCGCTCGAACGCCGCTTGGGCGCCTCTCGGACGCCTCTCGGACGCCACTCGAACGCCGCTCGGACGCCGCTCGAACGCCGCCCGGGACATCCCTCGGACGCCGCTCGGATGCCGCTCGGATGCCGCTCGCACGCCTCTCGGACGCCGCTCGGATGTCGCTCGCACGCCTCTCGGACGCCGCTCGAACGCCTCTCGGACGCCGCTCGGACGCCGCCCGGGACATCTCTCGGATGCCGCTCGGATGCCGCTCGCACGCCTCTCGGACGCCGCTCGGACGCCGCCCGGGACATTTCTCGGATGCCGCTCGGACGTCGCTGGAACGCCTCTCGGAAGCGCCAATCGAACAGGATCGGTATAGGTGTCAGCCTGGGGCGTAGATCGACGTCAGATGGGCCCTATTAGCGTACCATGGACGCCACATCGGGAGCGCCGCGGCGACGGCGGGTGGCCGGGCCGGTCTGGGTCGGGCCAGGACGGGAGAGGGACTGGACCGGTCCCGAGACTGGGTGAGCAGGACCGCAGGGACGCCACCTGAGTGGCAAGACTGAACAACTGCAGGTCTTGCTATGTATGCTGCATTAGCCGGCTCGCTGGCGATGCGCCACAGCTGCCCTTTCGTCCGCTCCGACTCGATTTGTTTGGAGCAGCGGCAGCGGGCATGTATACGTAGCAGCGGATGGAATTCGTGGGCGAGTCGTCAGGATTTCTAGTCAGTAGTAAATGGCATTGACAAGACAGTACTACGTGGTACTCTCGGTATGTATCGGTGAACGGGGCGGTATTACGGGCTTATTGTCTCGACGTTTGTGACGATATTACGGGCTACGTTTGTGACTCGGAAGGTGAGACCGAGTCACAAAGGTGAGGTGAGCTTTTCTCGCTTTACAAACGTCTGAAGATACTGAAACAATGGAAGTCTTTCGAAAAAGAAACGTTCATGATTGCTAAGCATTATTGCAGGCCCGAGGTCGTACACGATACAGACGGGAAAGTGGCAGTTCGCCGATCAGTTGACTGAACAATAGACCAAACTGACCGATAAACTGGCGGGAGACGGATCAATTGCCTGAACGTAGACGTGACCAGCTGTTATACTGTTATACCAGACTACACTAGAGAGAAACGCACATTTATCGTACACACCCACATAGACAAATAGTCATGTGTTCAGACACATGTATAGTGCGCATTCCTACCAAACTAGGTCCCTACAGAGATCCACGCCAGCCAGCCAGCCAGCCAGCCGGACTTATGAGCACAATCTTACAGTCAGCATGAGAGGGCGGCTCTGCTTGCTCCGTCCAGTCTCAGCTGGTATCTGGAGCAGGCCCGGGGCGGGGCCGTCAGCCTCTCGGCTCCGGCTCTGACTGCCGCTCTGCAGAAGCCAGGGACGGCGGTGGCGGCGGCAGCAGAGGTGGCGGCGGAGGTGGCGGTAGCAGCGGCCGCGGAGGTGGCCGCGGAGGCAGCGGTGTGCAGGAGAAGGCCCGGGGCAGCGCTGTTCCGTGCCAGTGGGTCGGTATGCGGACTGAGCAGCGAGCGGGGTCGGGTCGCTCTGCACCTCGGCACCGGGTCACCGGGCCAACGTCCGTCTGCAGTCTGTTGTCTGCGCACCGCAGCTAGAACGCTCCGCACCTGGCGAGAACCAGTCATGGACTGAGGCATGCATACATCATATTATAGAGGTCAAAAGATGCAAAGTCACTTTCGTACGACATTCAACTGGGGAAATGGTATGTCTCAGAGCCATGCGCAAATTCTTTTAGGCTCACGAACTTTGTCACTTTCGCATGTCGATCGGCGATGGACATTATTCTTCCTCTCGTGACAGTGGAGAATCGGGAGGAAGTGCGGTTGTTGCGGGCGGCGCGTGGCGTGGTTCCGCGGCTCGTTTGGGCACGGGTGATCGGTGACGCGTGGAGCACGAGCCGTGCAACCTTGGCGGTTAGACGTGCCGTGAGCAGAGGGCCTTTCACGGTCACAGTGACTCATCCACCGTAGAGCGTTCACGGGCTGGAGCTTGTCGTGAATAAAAATGCCCCCGGGCTAAAGTTTCCCGTAAACAGATCTGTCGAAGTTTGCCGTAAAACGGAAATGCTGTATTTTGTCGTGAATCAGAACTGGAAGTTTTCGTAATTTTGCTCAAATGAACCGCTAAAATTTGCGTAAAACATCTGTTGAAATTTCGGTAAAACAGGGTTTCTGTAAAACAGAGCTGCCGAAAATTGTCAAACAGAACTGCTGAAATTTACCGTAAAGGCGGACGCCCGCGATGGAGCGTACGTATCTTGTCCGGTCCTCCGGATCCCCATCTCAGACGATAACAAAATGCGGTAAGACGCGCTTCTGAATCGTAATCTAGCTCATCAAAAGTCAGCACTTCGCGCTTTCCGCAGCCTCTGGTCCCGAACGCCCCACTCCCGTCGGCCACCGCCACACCTTCCGGAACAGAACCGCCGTCAATCCTTCATCATTTACAGCTGCTTCTGCCTCTGGGGTGTGTCTTCCCAGCCTCCGGGAGCGATCGGTCTTTATCTCCGTTAAAGAGTGGGACCCGCACATCGCACCGTGTCGCTGCCGCTGGATCGCTGAGCCGGAGCGGGCGGAGACGGCGACTGGACTTGCGCTGACTATCGCGCTGACTCGTGCGTTGGTTCTCGTGCTGACTCGCGCGTTGGTTCTCGTGCTGACTCGCGCGTTGGTTCTCGCGTTGGCTCTCGCTGGCACTCTGGCTCTCTCTCGCTGACTCGCGTTGGCTCTCGGGATGCCCCTGCTTTCGGCGGATGGATTTCGGTGTGTGCTCGCCTGTAAATGGGTCAGCCGTGGTCGGACGGTTTATGTGCGTCTGCCAGCTCACGACTGGTGTTGCCGCCAGCTTCAGGCGCCCCGGCTAACGGGAGTGTACGATTGGTTGCCGGAGGAGCGCCCGGTTGTCATGGCGACGCTATGCACGTCTGCGGCTGGTCACGAGCTGGATGTAAACATACTTTGGGGGTTGTTGAAGGTTTGTAGTTATGTGGTCGATCGGGCTATGAATTATGATCCTTGGCTTTGACTCCAGCGCGGTGAATGTTCTGTGTCGATCATGGCAGTGCAACAATGATGACATTTCACACTTTCCATCAGCGACAACAACAAAGTTCTTTGGAAAGTAACGCCGCTATCAACCGAACAGACATCCACGCGAGCTGCCCATTTGAAGTTAACAACATATTTTGTCACATTGCAATGTGACATAACGGCATGGGCAATGCTCGTTGCAAGAATTTCCAATATCAAACGAACATTTCTGTACCGATAGATTATAATGTCCCTGGTCATTGGTATGCCAACTTAAACCGACCAAAATACGCATCTGATTATCCTAAATCTTCTAAAACGACGATAAATCCCCCATAAGCTTTCTAACTGCTGATAAGTACCATTTTTAATTGCACGGTGTTTGGATCGACGACCTGCTTATCTTGCGATCCCACGTGCCGCAGCGACCGAATAGTATGACAACAGCCCCCCCCCCCCCCCCCATGGACATGGCTCAGCTTCAGCCGGTGTCTGGTTTCTTTCACTTTGATCCGGATATGAACACTTGAGTGACATCGGTCATGTCGTTATCTGGCGACCAGTCAAACAAAGGCACTTCAGTGGCTTTTTACAGCACCCTCTACGCAATTCATTATCGTCTCAGCACCTCGTCAAACAGGACACCGACTTTTTATAGAGCGCATCTCACAACAGTAAAAACATCCCACACGTGGGCACACATTAGGTTCTTTCCAGTCGCCAGTAACCAGTAAGCTTGCGCTCCCGATTTTATGATTTAATCGTGTCAGACCAGTTCGCCGGAGCTGATGAAGTGGCTAGGGAAGGGCTTGGTAAATAATCGAGGAAGGAACTGATCAAGTGGCAAAGGAAGAGGCGGATGCAGGTACGGCATCGATAGCCAACCAGACACCATACTCGTACCAACAACACCCATTCTCTTTGCCATCGGGATCTCAATACGGCTACGTCCTGGCGCGGGTGGTGGCGCCTCGATCGACCCCGAGATACATATGCGATTGTCTGCCGGTTTGCCTCCGCTCCCAGCAGGTAGTCCGGTGGTGCCGACTCTTGAATGGTCCAATGGTATAGCGGTCTGGTGCTCCTCCTCCCCCCGCTAATGGTGGCCGCCTTTGAAGTCCCGCCGAGGCGCCGCTTGTCATTGTAATCGCGTCAGGATCGCGTCCCGATTAAGACGCCGGATTCCTCACGCAGGGTCAGGCGGGTTTCTCCCGGAGCGGACCGGCCGCCGGCGATGTGCGTGAACGCGTGCGGCCTTCATGGCCGAGCTGTTTGCGCGCTGCGCGTGGTGCGTGGTGCGTGGTGCGTGGTGCGTGGTGCGTGGTGCGTGGTGCGTGGTGCGTGGTGCGTGGTGCGTGGTGCGTGGTGCGTGGTGCGTGGTGCGTGGTGCGTGGTGCGTGGTGCGTGGTGCGTGGTGCGTGCCTCGTGCCTCGTGACGCCTGGTGCAGGGGTGGAGATGTTTCCTTGTGAAGCGCTCAGGTGTGATGGAAGGGTGCGTATGAATCCGACCCACGTGGGAGAAAGGTCGCTGAGGATGCCGGTACGGTTCACAGCTCATACCAGTGTCCGCCCTTCAGATCGTGTTCTCTGGCGGCGGATTAGCCTGTTGTGGGACGAGTTGTTGTGAGTGTCGTGTCCCGTCGCTGGCCTTGTCCCGCCCGCTCTTTGTGCCGACCTGTCGCGTCGGCCAGTTACGATACGCTGCCGCCGCGGGGATAGCCTTAATCCACCCGTCCCGTGTCCCGTGTCTCGCGTCCCGTGTCCCGTGTCCCGTGTCCCGTGTCCCGTGTCCCGTGTCCCGTCCCGTGTCCCGTCTCGTGTCCCGTCCCGTGTCCCGTCCCGTGTCCCGTCCCGTCCCGTATCCCGTCCCGTGTCCCGTGTCCCGTGTCCCGTCCCGTGTCCCGTCCCGTGTCCCGTCCCGTGTCCCGTCCCGTGTCCCGTCCCGTGTCCCGTCCCGTGTCCCGTCCCGACGATGCTCGTGCAGACCCCTCGGCCCTCTCCCTTCCCTGACCACCAGCCTGGCCCACAGAAAGTACCGAAGGCGAGAGTGAGAGGACAGACGGACGACTGAGCGCTGGCCTCCGATGACGGCGGTCCGGTGGCTGGGTGGTCCTGTGGTCCTGTGGTCTTGTGGTCCTTTGTTCCTGTGGTCCGGTGGTCCGGTGGTCCTGTGGTCCTGTGGTCCGGTGGTCCTGTGGTCCTGTGGTCCTGTGGTTCTGCGGTCCTGTGGACCTGTGGGCCTGTGGGCCTGTGCGGGTATGTGGTCCTATGGTCCGGTGGTCCGGTGGTCCGGTGGTCCTGTGGTCCTGTGGTCCTGTGGTCCTGTGGTTCTGCGGTCCTGTGGACCTGTGGGCCTGTGGGCCTGTGCGGGTCTGTGGTCCTGTGGTCCTGTGGTTCTGTGGTTCTGTGGTCCTGTGGTCCTGTGGTCCTGTGGTCCGGTGGCTAGGTGGTCCTGTGGTCCTGTGGTCCTGTGGTCCTGCGGTCCTGCGGTCCTGCGGTCCTGCGGTCCTGTGGTCCTGCGGTCCTGCGGTCCTGCGGTCCTGCGGTCCTGCGGTCCTGTGGTCCTGTGGTCCTGTGGTCCTGTGGTCCTGTGGTCCTGTGGTCCTGTGGTCCTGTGGTTCTGTGGTCCTGTGGTCCTGTGGTCCTGTGGTCCTGTGGTCCTGTGGTCCTGTGGTCCTGTGGTCCTGTGGTCCTGTGCGGGTCTGTGGTCCTGTGGTCCTGTGGTCCTGTGCGGGTCTGTGGTCCTGTGGTCCTGTGCGGGTCTGTGCGGGTCTGTGGTCCTGTGGTCCTGTGGTCCTGTGGTCCTGTGGTCCTGTGGTCCTGTGGTCCTGTGGTTCTGTGGTCCTGTGGTCCTGTGGTCCTGTGGTCCTGTGGTCCTGTGGTCCTGTGGTCCTGTGGTCCTGTGGTCCTGTGCGGGTCTGTGGTCCTGTGGTCCTGTGGTCCTGTGCGGGTCTGTGGTCCTGTGGTCCTGTGCGGGTCTGTGCGGGTCTGTGGTCCTGTGGTCCTGTGGTCCTGTGGTCCTGTGGTCCTGTGGTTCTGTGGTCCTGTGGTCCTGTGGTCCTGTGGTCCTGTGGTTCTGTGGTCCTGTGGTCCTGTGGTCCTGTGGTCCTGTGCGGGTCTGTGGTCCTGTGGTCCTGTGGTCCTGTGGTCCTGTGCGGGTCTGTGGTCCTGTGGTCCTGTGGTCCTGTGCGGGTCTGTGGTCCTGTGGTCCTGTGCGGGTCTGTGCGGGTCTGTGGTCCTGTGGTCCTGTGGTCCTGTGGTCCTGTGGTCCTGTGGTTCTGTGGTCCTGTGGTCCTGTGGTCCTGTGGTCCTGTGGTTCTGTGGTCCTGTGGTCCTGTGGTCCTGTGGTCCTGTGGTCCTGTGCGGGTCTGTGGTCCTGTGGTCCTGTGGTCCTGTGCGGGTCTGTGGTCCTGTGGTCCTGTGGTCCTGTGCGGGTCTGTGGTCCTGTGGTCCTGTGCGGGTCTGTGCGGGTCTGTGGTCCTGTGGTCCTGTGGTCCTGTGGTCCTGTGGTCCTGTGGTTCTGTGGTCCTGTGGTCCTGTGGTCCTGTGGTCCTGTGGTTCTGTGGTCCTGTGGTCCTGTGGTCCTGTGGTCCTGTGCGGGTCTGTGGTCCTGTGGTCCTGTGGTCCTGTGGTCCTGTGCGGGTCTGTGGTCCTGTGGTCCTGTGGTCCTGTGCGGGTCTGTGGTCCTGTGGTCCTGTGCGGGTCTGTGCGGGTCTGTGGTCCTGTGGTCCTGTGGTCCTGTGGTCCTGCGGTCCTGTGGTCCTGTGGTTCTGTGGTCCTGTGGTTCTGTGGTCCTGTGGTCCTGTGGTCCTGTGGTCCTGTGCGGGTCTGTGGTCCTGTGGTCCTGTGCGGGTCTGTGGTCCTGTGGTCCTGTGGTCCTGTGGTCCTGTGGTCCTGTGGTTCTGTGGTCCTGTGGTCCTGTGGTCCTGTGGTCCTGTGGTCCTGTGCGGGTCTGTGGTCCTGTGGTCCTGTGGTCCTGTGGTCCTGTGCGGGTCTGTGGTCCTGTGGTCCTGTGGTCCTGTGCGGGTCTGTGGTCCTGTGGTCCTGTGCGGGTCTGTGCGGGTCTGTGGTCCTGTGGTCCTGTGGTCCTGTGGTCCTGCGGTCCTGTGGTCCTGTGGTTCTGTGGTTCTGTGGTCCTGTGGTCCTGTGGTTCTGTGGTCCTGTGGTCCTGTGGTCCTGTGGTCCTGTGGTCCTGTGCGGGTCTGTGGTCCTGTGGTCCTGTGGTCCTGTGGTCCTGTGGTCCTGTGGTCCTGTGGTCCTGTGGTCCTGTGGTCCTGTGGTCCTGTGGTCCTGTGGTCCTGTGGTCCTGTGGTCCTGTGGTTCTGTGGTCCTGTGGTCCTGTGGTCCTGTGGTCCTGTGCGGGTCTGTGGTCCACCACCAACCATCCCATCACCGCTCGGTACCGGAGACCAGAGACAGGTTTATCACCACATCAGCTTGAGTAACGTCGGTGGTCGAATGACTCTGGACTCTGGTGGGCGGTGGGCGGTGATTTTGGGCCGTACTCGGTTAGACGGTAGCTGAGCAGCAACAAAGCGAAGCCCCGTTGCATTCGTGGTCGTCACCACCCTTACCGTGCTATATCATGTGTGGGCTCCTAAAGCCTAACCGCCACCACTTCAAGGCTGGCTAGCTACACGGAGCGAAAGGCGGAGTGGTGTACTGGTCTGTAAGGAACCGATCACGGTAGGAAATAACATGCTCGTGTGAATGGTTGGCTGCAAAAGTGCTGGCTCAATGCAAATATTATTGTTGTCTGATGAGATATTGGAACTGCACAAATGGAGTTGTTCGCCAGGCTCGTGAATTCCAATAGAACATTTGCAAGGCGATTCATTGCAATTTACCGGTCATAATTCACACATTGCAAGGTCATGAATCTTAAGTCGCCGCACAATTTAAGTGTCAAAACACGGTCAGGAGTCCTGGATCAAAGTTATCATATCATGTTTGTATGATGTATCCGAGATCTCGGGTCAGTGTCTCAGTCAGTTACCATGTCATGTATCCTAGGTCCCGGGTCAGTATCTCAGTCAGTTACCATGTCAGGTATCCTAGGTCCCGGGTCAGTGTCTCAGTCAGTTACCATGTCTCATGTCATGTATCCTAGGTCCCGGGTCAGTGTCTCAGTCAGTTACCATGTCTCATGTCATGTATCCTAGGTCCCGGGTCAGTGTCTCAGTCAGTTACCATGTCTCATGTCATGTATCCTAGGTCCCGGGTCAGTGTCTAAGCCTGACTGTGACACCATTCCTGCCGTCCGTCCTGCCTCGCCTGCAGACCCGCTCCCGGGGCGGCCTCGCTCGGGGACCGCCAATTAATCCACGGATTATCACATTAGCATAGCCGAGCGAGCCGGCCGCGGTGCTCGCCGCCCCGCCTCGGGTCGAGCGAGCTGGCCGCGGTGCTCGCCGCCCCGCCTCGGGCGGTGCGCGGGTTAATGGCATGCGTGCCGCCGCCGCCCCCGCCCTGGCTCAAGCCCCGGCCCGAGACGTACCCCTTGGTCTCATGCGGTCTTATACTCGCCACTGTAACCGTTGTATCGCTGAGACGAGGCTGAGACGAGCTGCCATGGAGCGGCGGCGATTGTGGCGCATGAGACGGAGCCCGCGGCAGTGGCGGCGCGGTGCGGGCGGACGAGAGGAAGGAAATGTTACCTGTGCATGTGATGTAACCGACGGTGTGCGATATGACGGGCAGGCCTCCGGGGACCGGGGGATTATTGACAGCTCGTGATCGCTTTCAGAGCCGCCGGCAAGGAGACCGTGTTGGGTCGTTGCGATATAAAACGGTTAGGTCAGTAGGTTTCGTTCGGCCTGACCATGTCGTCGAGCGATGCCAAGTCATCTCATCCTGTCGACGTTCACTTTCGCGTGCTCACACAACCGGAACGTGTTTTTTACATTTTCACACCGGAGGAATTGGACGCAATTTCCGAACTGAACTCATTATGGATAGTCCTTGAGTCCTTGAGAATATACTAAGGTGTCCTTTATTGTCCTTACAGCGACGTAATTCCCATCACCTTGGACTTGCCTCGTCAGTCGGCTCTGACAATTTTCATACCGGCACCAAACTTGTGTCATTTCAGATGACATGACACCGCCCACCCTGACCGCTGGTGGAGTGGTGCTGACACCCCACCCACGCTGACACCCCACCCACGCTACGACATGCCTCCCGAATATATCACTGCCACACCACTGTCATGATTGCCTGCCATCAGCTGTGGTTGGCCGACCCGTGTCAGCTGTGGTCGGCCGACCAGTGTCCGCCCTGCCATTTCCGGCCACCCTGTTGTTTTGATGTGTCGCCCCGTGTTTAGATCACGCCCCCTGTCAGTGGACCGGAAGCGACCAGAGCGTGTCCCGCGCTTCTCTGTGATCCTTCAGTTCCCCTCCTCTCTCGCTACGTATCAGTGATAGTTTCAGAAATATCACTACGCATCAGTGATAGTTTCAGGAATATCACTACGCATCAGTGATAGTTTCAGGAATATCACTACGCATCAGTGATAGTTTCAGGAATATCACTACGCATCAGTGATAGTTTCAGGAATATCACTACGCATCAGTGATAGTTTCAGGAATATCACTACGTATCAGTGATAGTTTCAGGAATATCACTACGCATCAGTGATAGTTTCAGGAATATCACTACGCATCAGTGATAGTTTCAGGAATATCACTACGCATCAGTGATAGTTTCAGGAATATCACTACGCATCAGTGATAGTTTCAGGAATATCACTACGCATCAGTGATAGTTTCAGGAATATCACTACGCATCAGTGATAGTTTCAGGAATATCACTACGCATCAGTGATAGTTTCAGGAATATCACTACGCATCAGTGATAGTTTCAGGAATATCACTACGCATCAGTGATAGTTTCAGGAATATCACTACGCATCAGTGATAGTTTCAGGAATATCACTACGCATCAGTGATAGTTTCAGGAATATCACTACGCGATCATGACAGCACGAGGCTGGACACGATCATCTCCCATCGTAGATGTCATCTGGATCGATAACTTGACGTATCAAGTGGAAAACGACTGCTGCGTCTCTTCATTTTCCCAAAATCCCACAACACTGACGTAATTCTAAAACCATCATGAACCCGCTCTGTTCTATTTGCCCGTCTTCCGCGTGATTTGTACGTTTATCGGCCTAAATAAAAAAACACCCGACCGGCCTGAGATTTTCCTCGACACTGGACCGGAGGTGCCCCAGAGGTCGGCCCGGCGTGGCTCGCGCTGTTACGGGCCGTTCCAGCCCGTTCCAGTCCGTTCCAGGTCGTTCCACGTGGCGGGAGCCTCTCGGAGATGTTCCGCTCCGTATTGCGCTCCTCTGTGCTCCGGGCCGCCAGCTGTAATGGATTATGCTCCCAGCTGAGTTCTAACGGTGCCGGCATAGCATTACCACCTTTGTGCGTTAATGCCATGCTTTAGAGAGCGCTGTGCCTGCAGTGGCGGCGGTCAAGGTGCCGTTGCATGGAAGGTGCGTGATAGGTGGGATGCTTGCTTTAAGCCAGCCAATGGCCCCATAAATCTCGGTCGAGGGTTTTAATAAATATCAGGCAATTGCTCAACTGCTAAGCTCATGTTAAGTTGGCTTCGTCTTTACAGTTACTATTTCGTCCTTGGTCATTTGTGTTAACTGTTCCTAATCGGATTATGCTGCTTCTTCAGTCAGATTTTCCTACACTCACATTTACCTGCAATGGGTATGTGTCAATATATTTTCAGATATTTTGCAAGCAAAGACTCATGACGTCATAAGTTATGTGTCCTTACCACCCAAAGACCAATTTATAGAATATATGAAGCGCTACACGGCGCCGTCGTCTTTAACGCCACAACTAATCACCGTCCCAACCTCTCTGCTGACCAGTCAGCCACTCTTAAGCCAGGGATTGCCTCTGTGCAGGGTCGTAAGAGCCGGCCCACGTCACACTTTTGGAACGCGCATGCACACAGTTGGGGCCTGCGGCAGCGGCGGTACAGGACTGAGAGCAACGTCTTCCTGGCGGCAGCTGCTCGCCTCTCAACCCCAGTACCGCACCATAACAGCAGGTGTTCAGCGATCCGAGATCTGCCCGGCTCGTCTCGCCCTCTCCTGCGTCTGGTCTCGCGGCGTCTCGCGGCGCGTCTGACCCCGTTTAGCCGCGCGCCGCCCGCGCACGCACGCACATGAGCACGCACACGCGCGGGGCCGCGGAAGGGCTGCGGGCGGCTTTCTCTGAAGTCGGGCCGCGTCGGCTGAATGTGTGTTAGTGGCGCCATTAGGAGAGGCCGAGGGGTACAGCCGGGGCGCACCGCCCGTCGCCGTCGCCGCCGCCGCCGCCCGCCGCAGCCGCCGCTCGCAGCTCGTCTTGTTTACCTGCTGGGGAGCAGGACAGGCCCCGGCTGGTCTGGTCAGGCGGCGACCCGTACCCGGGCTCCAGCCAGTCGGGTCATTTCGGGTCATGTCGGGTCACGGACGGGGTTATGGGGCGATTGAGTAATCGGGCTGAAGAATGGGAAGCTACAACACAGGCGGGTGAGGAAACCCTCGAGCTGTTTGATGAGTCCTTATCGGGGTGTATCCGTCCAGCGTTCTCAGGGATTGTCTTGTATAGCGTGTGCCCGACCGCTGGCGCATCTTAAATGCATCTGATATGTGACAAAGGCTAATTGATAAGAACACGCTAACGTTTGATTCGTCATATTTGGTCGAATGTGATTAATCCTTTGATTGATGTGCTTCCCGCTACTCTGGTGCTATTTTTAGTGTGACGAGGCAAATTACAAAGCGGAAGCCTGCGTCGACTCGGCGAAATGCGCGCCGTGGATGAAAAACATCGTACTAAAGGGAAAACTTACTACAGGCGACGACGAACTTCAACTTAAACCGTCTTCCGTCAAAAGCCCGATAGGCTTCAAATAGTGTACTAGTTCCGGGAATCCATAAACGCAACCTCCACTTCCCAGCCAATTCACCTAGAACCTCGACCTGCGTGGGTCTATCCCGCAAACCTCGTGCCATAGTGCCGCCCCCACTTCTCTCTAGGATTGCGGTCGACTTCGGCGTCCGAGAGAGATTGATTCCGCGCGCGCCGCCCCCCATCGGCGCTTCTCCGCGGCGGCCCGCATTGTTCGCAGGCCGAGTCCGCACTATCCGCCGGCGGACTCCGCTGGAGGTGCATTGTGCGCAGCCGTGGCGTGCAGAGATCCAGCCCAGTTTGCGGGCCCTGGATCCGCCAACTGTGTGTTCAACTGCGGGTCGGAGAGACGACGCCCATGGTTTGGACCGTGCTCCAGACACGGGCTCGATTCTGATGTAGATGAGGTGGAGTTGAGGCATTTCTCGAGTTGGAGACGTTGCCGGGCGGGAATGGAGGATAGTATGCCGGGGTAGAGGGTTCTACGGACGAGGGATGAACTCTGAGTTCGCCGGTCTTTTGGGGAGCGGGATAATGAATTGTGGGTGGGAGGTTTTTGGTCACGATTAGGGCCGCGATAAATAATGCGCTAACCATGCGTCTTAAACTGGCGCGACGTTCCGTCTAATCTGCTCTGATCACGAGAGAGGGGTAATTTGTTAGCGGAAGACCGCTCATTAAATGTGATTTAATGGAGGAATCTGTCCACAGCTTATCGGAAAGGGCTGGCCTGCGCACTGGTTTAATGTCTCGTTAAGAAAGTATTCTTTATGGCCCATTTGGCATTTTTGTGCGACGATTTTTGCTTGCATTATTCAACTGTGTTTTGTGACAGCAAGGGTGGACTTTCTCTGGTAACCTGATGCATTGCAATAAGATCGTAAAAACTCACCCTATTGCCATCTGCTAACTGCATTCTGAAATACCTATGCTATGTTATATGCGCAACTACAAACGTGACTGACGGTCACACAATCCCACTGATTTGTATCTCGTGTAGACTTATTTCGTGCATAGCCTTGCTCATTTTCTTCTAACGGTGTGTTCTTAATCGGGTACAAATGCTCAACACACATGTCCACCATTTTGTATGTGGTCGCTGCAGAATCTATTGCTATTTTAAGATGCTCACATTGTGCTGAACAGGCAATAAATACTTCCTTCGTTCTCAGGCCGCCCATTTCGGAGAAGCTTAGCCAGTAAGTGATTGTTTGTATCGGTTCCTAAACAATGCGTGGTGTATTTTGCCAAATCAGCCGGCATGACTTTTGTGTGTGCTGCTTTGTTGCATGCCTGCTCGTTTGTCATATATTCGCCGTGTTTATTTTTTTTTGGCAAAACGGCGGATAATCTGGCGCTCACGATGTGTGATCGTTCGGACGCCGCGGGTGCGGGAATATTCCCGTACGGCGAGGTGCGAGCGTAGCCCTGATCGCCGGATTACGTCTCATGCACGATTGCCTGTGTGTGAGCGCGAGGGTAACAGGCCCATCCGTCACCGTCACCGCCACCACCGCGCCGCCGCCCGCGCCGTTCACCTTACAGCTCAGCTCTCAATGTGTGCATGCGCCGTTTGTAGCGTCGCCCGGCGCCGGGGCGGGGCGACGGTGACCCGAGTAACTCTCCAGCATGGGGCGCTGACTCTCCAGCATGGGGCGCTGACTCTCCAGCATGGGGCGCTGACTCTCCAGCATGGGGCGCTGACTCTCCAGCATGGGGCGCTGACTCTCCAGCATGGGGCGCTGACTCTCCAGCATGGGGCGCTAACTCTCCAGCATGGGGCGCTGACTCTCCAGCATGGGGCGCTGACTCTCCAGCATGGGGCGCTGACTCTCCAGCATGGGGCGCTGACTCTCCAGCATGGGGCGCTGACTCTCCAGCATGGGGCGCTGACTCTCCAGCATGGGGCGCTGACTCTCCAGCATGGGGCGCTGACTCTCCAGCATGGGGCGCTGACTCTCCAGCATGGGGCGCTGACTCTCCAGCATGGGGCGCTGACTCTCCAGCATGGGGCGCTGACTCTCCAGCATGGGGCGCTGACTCTCCAGCATGGGGCGCTGACTCTCCAGCATGGGGCGCTGACTCTCCAGCATGGGGCGCTCTTTGATCGGGTCTGGCCGTCCATCAACGTTAGGCGGCGCTATCGACAGGTGCAGTTCACACTCAGCGGGTCGGACCGGTGACCTAGGTCACCGCCCGGTGACCCGCCGCCGCCCGCCGCTCGCTGCCGCCCGCCGCCCGACGGTGACCCCGGTTGACACCACTGCTCCGCTGCCGCCGGTCTCGTTGACACTTTCACTGCTTTCACCGTATTCAGCGTGTTGTCATGTTTGTCGCGTCGCGGCGCTGCCCGGCGGCCTCCCGCGTCACCATTGCCGCCCGCGCGCCGGTTCTGCCGCGCTCGCTGCGACAGTGACGCATGATCGAGATTCAGCCGGCCGATTGAAGCGCGCGGGCCGCTCCGCCTTTCGCCGCAGCCGCCGGAGGACGTGCCGTGGTAAATGAAGCGAGGACAGAGAAGTCATTGCAGCGGAATGGAGATCGGGCTGGAGATCAGGAGCAGCTGAAAAGCCAGTGGAGTGGTCCGCCGGTGGACGCGAAGGGCCTGCGCGTGTGCACGCGGAGGTGCGCGGAGGTACGCGTGTGCACGCGGAGGCTGCCGCGCCGCTGCTGCTGCCGGCGCCAAGGAGTGGCGTGTCATGTGACAACGTCTCCAGCTCAAGTGCGGGACAGGGCGAGGAGTGGTGACATACCCCTCTTCTGAGACGCACCGTCAGCACTTTCAGCCACCGGCAGCATTGTCAGCACTGTCAGCACCGTCAGCAGCGTCAACAGCGCCAGCACTGCCAACGCGCCGCCGTGCCTGTTTGGTATGCGTTCGCGGTGCACACGCACTCAGCTGGTCAAGAGAGCGGCGGACGGCGGCTGGCGGCACCAGGAAACAAAGGCTTCTTCAGCGGCCTCCAGCGACGGTCGAGGCGCAGCTGAGTGTTGACTGTGGCCCTTCACGAGCCGCGACTCTCCTGCCTTTCGCCAGTGGACCGCGCCCCTCCCATGTCCTTCCCAGTATTCTGATGTTCCCGTGAGATTCCGTCTGACGATCCAGTACGCTCTTGCTGCGAGGGAGGCTGTGCATTGATTCCAGCCCGGGGCTGCGATACGCATCGCCTCCCGCGGCCCTGTCTGTCTGGGCACAGTCGAAAGATACCCATCGGAACCAGTTCATGACTGCAGCAGCACGGCAGAAGCTGCTCTCTCCCTTCGCCGCGACGCCGCCCCGCGCAGCAGATGACCGCAGGCGCAGGCGGCGCCCACGCCCTGGGCTGTGTGAGAGGCCCATCATGAGAGGCTGCGCCGCACGCACGAGCGACCCGAACACGATTCGTGAGCGGTTCTGGAGAGATTCGTGAGTGATTTGGGAGCGATTCCGGAGCAACTCACGAGAGCGAGTCTGAAGCGAGTATATGGGCCTGTTCCAGTCGCACCTCTAACCTCCTCCAAGTTGCTCCAACTTCCAACTGTCCTATACTAATGCACATACAGTTGCAAGTTGGAGCAACTTGGAGGAGGTTAGAGGTGGTTGGAGGTGCCACTGGAACAGGCCCTATGTAGCGACTCGTGAGCGAATCTGGAGCTATTTTGCCTTGGAACAGACGCAGAAATTTCCCTCGATGCTGCCTTGAGACGGCCCCGAGCTTTCCCAGCCTTCAAATGTCCTGCGGAGTCGCGGGAAAAAGACAGCGAGTCGACTGCAGATGTCCAGCCGAAAGTGATAATTACCCTTCCTGGCGAGGCGATAGAAGCGAAATCATGTGACAAATCATTAGCTCTGTCAGCGCGGGAACTGACTTCTCACCGGTGGCCGCTGTCGGTGAGCGTCGCCAGCTTTTTACCTTCTGGTGATTCTGTGATTGCGATGCAGCCAACGGAGAGGGTCTTCCGGACATCGCACGGCAAAAACATGTCGAAGGCGGTTGATGCATTGAAGTCGCCGCCGCTTGTACGGCCCTGTGTTGTCGATGTCGAGATGTCGAGATCTGATCGGGATGTAGCGAGCTACATACACATTACTCACGATGCTTGCATGTCGACTTGTGGCCACACAATCCTCGCTACATTTCGTGACGTGGAACAATGGAACAGTGCTCAGAACTGTCACAACTATTCCATTGTTGTACCTTCATCACAGGCGCGCTTCAACCACCATTGGCACCTGTCTCCTCCGCCGTCCACCGCCCTGGAGTCCTTCGCCGGATGTTCCATATTAAGCCATCGACTCTGATGCCATGTAAGAGCAACAGGCCCTCTGCCCGGTCCCGATCTGACGCCATCTGGGCCTCCCGGTGCGCGGTCTCGCAGCACTGATGGTATGGTTTCCCCTGCAGCGCTGATCCGCTCTCAGCTGTTGGCGTCTCCGCCAGCTGTTGTTGTTTCTGTGTCGGCGCCTGAGAGGAACAATACCAAGCGAGGAAGGGTGGCCCTCCGGCCGCCCGGTGCTGAATATTCAGCCGCTGTGACCGCGCGGCCAACACGGGCATCCATCAGTGTCTCAACATGAGACCCCGCTCGCCGCTGACCTGGCCGCTGGTGACCTGGACCTGGTCCTGCTGCAGCACGCTGACTGAGAGGGGTGCTGGTCTAGCACGAGGTATGATCTGGCAAGATGAGCTCGAGAGGTGACCTTGCTGACCGGTTTAACATATAGGGTGATGCAGGAAGTCGAAAAGCCGAGGATAACTTTAAAATGTTGAAGATAGCTAGTCGCCGACCTTTAACAAGTATGGTGATGGCATGTGTCAACGGGCTATTATTTCCAGCTTACTCTGGCCATGAGTCATGAGCTCTTCAACCATTGCCAATTTCACCTTCCGTTGGCCACGGGGCGGAACTGGCTCACCGGCCAGCTGGCGTTGGAGTCGCTCCGTGGACCCCAGCTGTCGTTTGGGGCTCATCAAGCCGGCCGGCCCTCCGCACTGACCCGCCGGGCGCCGCGCCGAACCACAGGGTCTTCACGCCGCCGCCGCCGCCCACCCCACCGCCGCCCCTGCCGCCGCCCACCGACCGCCACCTGTCGGAAGTCGGGTCGGCGGCGGTGGCGGCAGTGGCGTCTGCTTCTGAATGTCGTTTGGCCCCGCCCGTCCGCTCATCTGTCTGGTAGCTAATCCAGTGGCGTATTTCCACGAACAGTTATTGAGCGGGAAGGGGGGGGGGATAGCAGGCCGTCTGCCGTGACCGAAATGTTGTTGAGCGGGAGGGGGGGGGGGGGGGGGGGGGGGTAGGGTAGGGTAGGGTAGTCTAGCGGGCCGTCAGCTGTCCGCCACTGTACGTCCGGCCGTTTTGGGGGCTAAATCACGGTTTCAGGACCTTCGAGAGGAGGGGCATGGCCCCTTGCCCCCTCCTGGATCCGCCCTTGATCGCTCAACTCACCGTAAAGGCGGTTCGTTTGCTGATGGACGGTGGTGACCAGACGGGAGCCCGAGATGGGCCGTTATTTAATGACCAGTCTGTTGTTTGCTGACTGCCGCCGCCGCCGCCGCCGCAAAATGTGCTGAATAGTTGGACATTTTTGGGGCGGCTAATGTGAGAATTCGACGGTAACGTTCCTCGACACTTTTTCAAATTCGAACTCAGTTATCCAAATCACCTCTGGCATCCCGAACGTTCGGACTAAGTCCCTCACGTCAACGATCCCGGAAACGAATCCGACAATAACTTTTTGTGCTTCTTTACATAGCATGCATTTTGATGTTGCTTAAATTTCACTGCCCGTTTTTGTACGCTGTTTAATGACCCGCCTGGCCGGTGTTTAGCGGTGCCGACCGACGCGGAGAGCAGCCCACGTGGCGCGGACCCGTGTCGTGATCGGTAGAGATAGGTCGACTGCCGGCGGCTCCTGCTGTGAGCCTATCAACCGCCTAGTAATGAGCGGGTTAGTGTGTTTCGGGCCCGTGATAGCCGGTCGGGAAGGGAGAGCTCTGATCGGAGTCAGTTCGGTGTACCAGGAATGAGCGAATTGGCGGGTTTCTCGTCGTCGAGGAGTTAGTTTAGTGTACCGGGAATGAGTGGAGCGGTTGGTTGGCAGTGCAGGGCCGAGTCGTTGTGTCCATGACTTATATTAATTAGGATATTAGCGCGGACACTTTCAGGGTTCTGATAATTCAAAAATGGCGTTGTACTGGTATGAGATGATAAAGCCGATAAGGTGTTGTGATACGCATGATTTGGCATAAATGTCGGCTTAGTATCTCACAAACGTCTGAATTCGTTCCCACAGAATGCGTTCGTTCATGCATGAGTACGTGTTCGCTGTCCAGTATGCGGTGCCCGTTGTAGACAGTGCAAATACATCAGCTGCTTTCCGGTCCGCGGGGTTTATTGCCCCGTCTGGAACCTGAGCGACCGTTGGTCAACACAGCCTCCGCGGCCGCCGCATACACAAACACGATGGCAGAGACAAACACAACGGCAGAGACAAACAGGACACACAAACACAGCGCACAAATATGGCGTATGCAGACGGCGCACAAATGCGACGCACAAACACCGCAGCAGCTGCCGGATGGGGCAGACACTGGGATTTGATCGGGAGCCTACCTGCTCCGGACCTCCATCGCTGGCCGCCGCGCATTGCTCCTAGAACGGGGTCGAGAGCCAAGGCTCGGGCTCACTGGAGAGTAGAGATGCCAATCGGCCTCGTTGGCCGCCAGGAGCTCCGTCCGTTGCGCAGGGGCGCTCAGCTGCTGCTGATGAGATCGTTCAGCCTTGCTGCGCATGTGTGTGCAGCAGTGGCGCAGCACCGCAGGCTGAGGCCAACCCGGCGCCAGTAGAGTGAGTAATGACGGCGGTGAGGAGGCTAGTTTGGAGCTTACGGGCGATCGCTCAAACCGGGGCTGGGTACCGCCCCGGGCGAGACGCGAGACGCTGAGAAGCTCAGCTGTCCGAGAAGCTCAGACGTCTGAGAGGCTCAGCTGTCTGAGAAGCTGATACAAGAAGTTCAGGCGTCTGAGTGGACGGAACTTGTTCTCATGGCTCGACGCTGACGAGTCTCGGCTTGGACACTGAACAAGTCCCAGGCTGGGCGCTGAACGAGTCTGAAATGCTCCCACGCTGGCAGTGCGTGCCTGTGCGTCATGTCCACTACTAACGCCGCCGCCGCCGGGAGATTCCTGTCTGGGTGACCGATGAGCAGGGGCGCCTAGCTGCTATGTCTGCCTACCTATGCCTACCAGGGGCGCCTACCTGCTATGTCGGCCTATCTGTGACCTGGGGCAGGCATTCCAGGTGACCTGAGGTGACCGCTCGTCGTGTACCGCAGCGATAGATCCATGTGATCATGTGATGTCATGTGACGATGTCATGTGATGATGTCGTGTGACTGTCACCGCCTGGCTGGAGTCGTTGATATGGTTGTTGGCGCTGATGGATACACTGGCTAAGAACAAGCAGCTAGTCATATCCATCGGAGGATCACGACCTTCACGTCCAATACACATGGTATGCACTGGCCGTCAGATATGCATTCTCCAATGGCATGCACGGCAGACGCCAGGAACTCAGTACTCAGTCCTGGATGAATGGCTGGACGTCCATTGTCCAGGTCCGACATGAGTTTGCAATCAGCCAGGTATTGTCCTTGCGACCCCTGCGTACCCGACACACACGCCACACGTGCCACACGCGACTCACTCATCCTCCGGAACACAGCGTGCCTCTCTCTGATCCCGTCCCGTCCCGTCCCGTCCCGTCCCGTCCCGTCCCGTCCCGTCCCGTGCCGTGCGTGCCGGCGAGTCAAATTCCGCAGACGTCAGATCCGAGTGGGAAGTGCGGGGGTACCGGAAGAGGCTGAGCGCCACGCCCGTCAGGCGTGCCCGTCTGCCGCGCACGTCTGCCGGGCCGTCACAGGAAGGCAGCAGACGGTGGTCGTGCCGTCCGGACCCGGTCTGTCTGTCTGGTGGAGCGGGTTTCTTGCCGTGTTCGGCTGGTGGCCAGGAATGCCGGGTCGGCCGCATGCCGGGCCGTCACCACCGTACGCCGCAGGTGAAACGAGCCACAGCGACAAAAACCACCGTAAAATCCCCAGGAAATCTGCTATGCGATGTGAAGTTTAGCAGTGGCGAGGGCCTTGAAGAGCTTCTGGTGGCTCTCGATATGTGGTATTTATAAATTTCGGACCTGGTGTCGCAAGAAGTTTTTTCGCTTTCTGCAGAAAGTTTTGTTTGCTCCTTTGCAAAGTATTTTGTTTTCAGATTTTGCTAAACTTCCGCAGCATGCTATTATTAGCTCCAATTCCCCGTATTTCTGGCGGTACCATTCCCCGTGTTACCGTCGGTACCATTCCCCGTATTTCCGGCGGTACCATTCCCCGTATTTCCGGCGGTACCATTCCCCGTATTTCCGTCGGTACCATTCCCCGTATTTCCGGCGGTACCATTCCCCGTATTTCCGGCGGTACCATTCCCCGTATTTCCGGCGGTACCATTCCCCGTATTTCCGGCGGTACCATTCCCCGTGTTACCGGCGGTACCATTCCCCGTGTTACCGGCGGTACCAGGCCGCTGTTGCTGTGGCTGTGTCGTGTCGAATCTGTGTCGAATCTGTGTGGCTCCCCATCTGTGTCCGAACGACCCTGCACCACTGACCGTCAGTAGCGCCTGGGTGGGCCGCGCCGACCCCTCTTGACCCTCTGGGTGGGCCATCTTCCCTCGGATCTGTCCGGCGATCTGAGCGCGGGAGCGAGAACTGGTTAGGGTCGGGGCCGGTGTCACTCAGAGCCACTATCGCCCGGCCGGAATCAGTACCCCTGCCCCGGCCCCTGCTCCTGTCCCGGCCCCTGTCCCCTGTCCCTGTGTCCGGCGTGGCCGCCGTGTCCGAGGGCTCGGTAAGACCTTGAACCTGGTCCTGATCGGTCCGCCGGCCGTTTGAACTCGGAACAGGTCATCGGCTCTGATTTTTTGTTTGAACGCTAACGCTGATCCATCTCTGCCACTGCTGCACGTGCAAAGTGGTGTCAAAGAATGACTCAATTTGAGAGGATCAGTGTCTTGTACGTCAGTGGTTAGCATTCGTCTTCAGAGCAATGGTCCCGGCCGTGACAAAAATTGAAGACCAGTGGATCTGTCTCCCGGTTTTACTCGGTACGTGGAGACGAGGGATTCTCTGACCGGATGAAACTTCGAAGATCTGGCAAAAACCGTGGACCAGCCGATCCGTCTCCCTGTTTTCCGCGGTATGTGGGGACGAGAGATCCTGACCGGATGGAATTAGGCGTGGACGCGAATGAAGCGTGATATGGCGGGGCCGGATGGGACGATATGGGATGGGAGGCGACGAACAGGACGGGACGGGACGGGACGGGACGGGACGGGACGGGACGGGACGGGACGGGACGGGACGGGACGGGACGGGACGGGACGGGACGGGACGGGACGGGACGGGACGGGACGGGACGGGACTGATACTTCTGTACCTGTGATCCTGTCCGATCTCAGTTAGTTCTGGCTGACCCCAGATCACGCGCCAGCCCCGTGCGCCTCGGGTCACTTCCCCAGTGACATTGCATGCCACTCGCTCCCCAGTGACATCGCATGCCACTCGCTCTCCAGTGACATCGCATGCCACTCGCTCCCCAGTGACATCGCATGCTACTCGCCCCCCAGTGACACCGCATGCCACTCGCTCCCCAGTGACATCGCATGCCACTCGCTCCCCAGTGACACCGCATGCCACTCGCTCCCCAGTGACATCGCATGCCACTCGCTCCCCCGGGCAGCTCGGGCCGATCCTGTCCGTCGGCGGTCTATTCCTGGTGGGCTGCGACCGACATGCCCGATCCATTTCGGTAATGACCGGAGGGGCGAGGGGCGCTCCCTGTGGCAAGACGCCTGGGACGATGAAATTAGATTAATTCGCTGCAATATCTCACAAGCATTTTGACGTACAGTAAAAAGGCAAAAACATGGTGTTTTGTTCCAAAACACTGCCCGGGGTGTCCGGTGCCATAGAGCGGCTGCGACCCGCTGGTCACGTCACGCCGTGACGGTCCGTGAGTCGTGCTGCTGCCTGGGGCACGTGGATGGCCACGCGGCGACTCACGCGTCCCATTGCCGGTCACCTCCTGGTACTTAGCAGTCGCGGTTCACACCGCGTGATGCGCCGTTCCCGCACGGAGTCCGCCCACGATGTCCACTCTCTGCAGTTTCTGCTGTGGGTATGCCGTGTCGTGTCGTGCCGAGCCGTGCCGAGTCGTGCCGAGTCGTGCCGAGTCGTGTCGTGCCGTATCATGATCGTGCCTTGGCCGCAGTCTGTCAGCCACCTGGACCCAGCAGAGTGGTAATTACAGATGGTAATTAGCGCCGGAATGTGTGCAGTGCGTTCCGACACTAATGCGTCATGTGAGTCGTGCACCTGACTGCTGTGCTGATACGGTAGCATGGCCGTGCAGTGTGCGACACGCGTCCGATATACATCCGGCACATGCATAGTTCACCGGTAGATGTACGGAGTCAAATCGCTTGACGTTCTCGTTTCCAGGAAGTTTTTGTTTCTGGAGATTAATTCTTCGTTTCTAGAAAGTTTCTCCGTCTGAAGATTCATTATGGCAAGCACAAATTCATGTGAGAAGTTTAAATTACCAGTTTAAATAGCCATTTTCAGAGATGCTTATAAAAAGGCGAAAGCGTGAGTGAGTCGATCCATATGGTTATCTGTAGCGTGGAGAACTGCTAAAAAGGGTAGCAGCAGATACAGCCCAGATGTGTGATCCGAGAAACTTTCTGTCTCACTCCGCACTGCTCCGCTGTGCTCCACTGCTTCCACTCCGCACTGCTGCGCTGTGCTCCACTGCTTCCACTCCGCACTGCTCCGCTGTGCTCCACTGCTTCCACTCCGCACTGCTGCGCTGTGCTCCACTGCTTCCACTCCGCACTGCTCCGCTGTGCTCCACTGCTTCCACTCCGCTATCTCCGCTGTGCTCCACTGCTTCCACTCCGTACTGCTCCGCTGTGCTCCACTGCTTCCACTCCGCTATCTCTGCTGTGCTCCACTGCTTCCACTCCGCACTGCTCCGCTGTGCTCCACTGCTTCCACTCCGCACTGCTCCGCTGTGCTCCACTGCTTCCACTCCGCACTGCTCCGCTATGCTCCACTGCTTCCACTCCGCTATCTCCGCTGTGCTCCACTGCTTCCACTCCGCACTGCTCTGCTGTGCTCCACTGCTTCCACTCCGCACTGCTCCGCTGTGCTCCACTGCTTCCACTCCGCACTGCTCTGCTGTGCTCCACTGCTTCCACTCCGCACTGCTCCGCTGTGCTCCACTGCTTCCACTCCGCACTGCTCCGCTGTGCTCCACTGCTTCCACTCCGCACTACTCTGCTGTGCTGCGCTGCTGCGCTGTTCTGCTGCTCCGCTGCTGCACTGTTCTGCTGTGCTCCACTGTGCTCCATTGCTCCGCTATGCTGCGCTGCTGCGCTGCTGCGCTGCTGCGCTGCTGCGCTGCTGCGCTGTTCTGCGCAGCGCTGTTCTGCTGTGTTGCACTCCACTGGTCAGCCGGCCAGCCGAGGAGATCAGCTGGAGGCTGCATCTGTCGTCTGAAGCAGCAGCTGCGGCGGCGGCGGCGGCAGCAGCGGGTCATGTGAGCGGGAAACGGAGCGGCGCGCAGACGGACCTCACTCGCCTCACTCTGATGCCCCTCACCTCTCATAGGGACTCGGCACATATTTACCTCCCTCCCTCTATAACTCTATCCTTCCCTCCTTCCTTCCGTTTTCCATTCCTTCCCGCCGCTCCGATCACACTCGATCCATCCCTCCCCTCCCTTGTTCCTTCCACCCGTCCTCGTTTCTTCCGTCCGTTCATCCGGCCCGGCATGATTCCCTCTCGGACCTACTCGCCTCTATCGCTTTCGGTCTGTTCCTCCCGCCTTCCGGCCACCTCCTCGGCTCTTGTAACACCTAACCCGTGCAAGGGCCGTAGCTGTGTGGTCTGCCAACCAAGTGTGACAAATGTTCTCTCAGGCGTCAGGTGTCATGGCGTCTGCTGCTGCGTCTGCTGCGTCTGCTGCTGACAGTGGTTCAGCAATCGGAGTGTCGCAAAAAAATAGTGCAGGCAATCAACGGTTATTTGCTGAGTATGTGACTGGAAAATATCTCTTACTGGTTAATACACATGAGCCTGCGTGTATTTTATCCGCCGATGCAAGCTCAAACTGAGCCGTGGTACTACTAGCCAACTAGCCCACAAGGAAGTGCGTCGAATCAACACTGGTGGTCTCGTGTTTATAGAGACGCGCGCCTGGAGAAACCCACCTCCGTCTACGGGACAGCGCGGCGCATTGTGTGGCTGGGGGGTGTGACAGGTAAATGTCTCCCGTGTACGGCTTCTTCTTCCTTCGCTGAGGTCGCCGTTTCCGTCGCCCAGCTCGCCACGAAGTCGTACAACTTCGCCACAGTTCGGTCTTGTCCTCAGGGTGGGCTTGGTGGTGGCGGGTGGGGCTGGGAGTCGGTTTCAGCGCTTCGCCGGGGTGTGGCGGGGGGGGGGGGGGGGGGTCAGTTCCAGTGCTCCACCAGGCTCCATTAGCCAGAGGCTGGACAAAGGCTGCATGTAGCCTCTCTGTAGCGAGATGGACGGTCTTGTGTATTCTGCCAGTCTTAGCGCTGCCGCCATTGTGTTTTATTGTGTTTTATTGTGCGTGCTTTATACTATAGTTCTTCACATACATGTGCTATTGTGTACTGACGTGGATGCCATAAAATCCATGTAATGGAGGATCCGAATACATGATCTGTATCATGTGTCTGTATCTGTATTAGAGTCCCGGATGTGACCGTGAGCTGAGCGGGCACTCTCTGCCTGCTGGGACAGACGCCGCACTGGTCTGAACTGTGAGCTGAGCGGGCACTCTATGCCGGCTGAGACAGACGCCTCACTGGTCTGGACTGACTGTATTAGAGGCCCGGATATGACCATGAGCTGAGCGGGCACGCTATGCCTGCTGCGGCAGACCGCCGCACTGGTCTGGACTGACTGGTCATCCTTGGCGGTGGCCGTGCCCCGCCCCGGGCTGAACGTCTCTTCCCGGCGCCTGGCTAAGTACTCTGGCCTGGCGTAGATTTGCGTAGATTTGGTGCGTAGATTTGCCGCCCGGATACCCGACGCTCTTTTTAGGACGGGATAGCCGGGGGTCGGGTTCTGAAAGGCCCCTGGACCCGGCGTGGATTCCTCCAGAAGAATGCAGCGCCCCGTCCACGGGAAGGCCCGTAAATTCCCCCGAATGAAAGAGTTCCGACGCCGCTATTCATGGAATGGTGTGAAGGGAAACGACATCCGAAATGGCTCTAAATAACTCATCATAAGCATTAAGCGGCCATAGAAAGTCAACTAGATTGCCGGCACCGTGGACGACACAAAAAGACACGGAACTGGCGACAAACAAATTAACTGCAGCGTCGAGCTGTGATTGGTGCTGGGAACGACCTTGGCGTGCATGCTACGGTTAATTTTCTTCCGCGTTGTTATTGATGACCAGCACTATCAAGGTGCCATAGCGACGTTCGAGCGTGACTAAACTGCACGTAGTCATCTCCAAATGAAAGCAACCATCAACATTGTCTCATTATTAACACAGTGACCTACCCTCAGAAATTATCAGAGCAAGGGAGTTGCAGACGGTTTCACGGACGGTTTCAGACGTGAAAAGTTTTCAGGTCGGGGGGTTCCGACCGTTGGGCAGACGCATTCAAACGATGCGCTCCTGGAGACGCCACTCCAGAGACGCTCCTGGAGACGCCACTCCAGAGACGCGACAGCAGCGGACGCGACACAAAAACTCGGTCCCCAGCTGGTTTGTGGCTCAGGAATTTAGATATCAGACGAACAACACGGTCATTTATAAACGGCCCAGCCGGCGGGAGTCGGCGTCTCGGGCTCGGCGCCCGGGGATTCCGGCGCCCGGGAAATGGATTCCGGAGCGTGGCCGGCCTGACGCGTCGCTCCGGGCCCTGGGAGACAGAGCTGTAACTCGCCCGCCGCAGGGCGCTCCTGTGGCGCCCGGTACAGTGTATTTCAGGCGTGGTGGCCCAACTCCGATCCCGCCGCTGGCCCATAGCCGCCCATAGCCGCCCGCCCGCCCGCCCGCCCGCCGTCTCCGTCGCTCACGAGTCGTCATTTCATAAACACGTTCGTCGGAGGCGACGAGGGGTCGTGTCGCGCACTTAGCTCGCGTCGCGCCGTGTCGCCGCGGTGTCGCGTGCGTCTGCCGTGTCCTGCTGAAGGCTATTTTGGTCCGGAATCTGGGGCGCAGAGGAGGCAGGTGACGCAGTGCGAACTGGTGACCCCGCGGGGCGTCTGGCTGCCTCCGGCGACGGAGGGATTATATTGATAGGCATAATGATGGATGATGGTGAGTCAGATGTACACTCACCTGTCGCTACCTGACGGATATATAGAGGTATCGTATAGGTATTAAAGCGGTGGAATTTTGAACAGTAGCTCCGCCAGACATCATTATATGTGTTATCTTATAATGTTAGCAGTACTGTCTTATCGACAGCAAACACTTCACTCTTTCTCTCTGAACTCTCCTCAGCGGGTGTCATTCTGCCGAAATCTTAAGAAGCGTGACGTAGAATCCTCTCAAGACGCGATTCCACAAGAGGTCAGTGTCCCTCGGACTGTGATGATTGTCCGAGGTCACTCGGACTGTGAACCGGACCCCGATGCGAAGACTATGAACTATGACGCGGGCTCTTCACGCCTACCGCTGCCGTCGAGGAGCGCCAATAGTTGGCCCGGTTATCCGGCGGTCAGTTTTCTGCTCAGTGTTCTCACCGACCTCGGAGTGTCATCGGAGCGACATCAGATTTTCATCGGAGCGACATCAGATTTTCATCCGAACGACCGGATTTTCATCCGAACGACATCGGATTTTCATCCGAGCGACAACGGATTTTCATCGGAGTGTCATCGGAGTTTCATCGGAGTGTCATCGGCTTGACATCGGCTTGACATCGGAGCCTCATCTGAGCGTCATCCGAGCTTTATCCGAGCGACATCGGAGCGTCATCCGAGCTTTATCTGAGCGTCATCCGAGCTTTATCCGAGCGACATCGGAGCGACATGCGAGTGCCACATACGGGCGGCTCTAATGGTGGATATCGCGCCACATCTCGTCTGGTCGCGGTAGTTTGTCTTGGAGGTCAGATCGCCACATCTCGGTCTGATCGCGACAGTTTGTTCTGGAGGTCAGATAGCCGGGATTGGGGCCTGTCCAGAGAGGTCAGACCGCCATAATTGGGGCCGCCGGAACAGCCTGGAACAGTGGCACCGACTGTGGTGGACCGCCCGCCAGCTTCCAGAGCATTCCCGCCGCTTGTCTGCTGGTTTGGGATGTCCTCCGCTGCCTTCCACCGCCTTCCCACCGCCTTCCAGCTGTATTTCCACTGCGACCTCGCTGTGTTCCCGATACCCATCTACTAACGATTGAAGGTCAAGTTCTGTGTCTGCGGGTACCGCGGGAAGAACCTGGGAACGCAGTGGCTTGTCACAGCCAGTTAATATAAACACCTTCCAGCGGCTGCTGGTCGTCAGAAGTTTGTCTCGGTTAATTTACAACTTCCCATCCCGTCAAAGTTCTCCATAGCTCACAAAAGCGCTATCTTCGCGGGGAACTGGTCGCTTCAGTTGCTCGTATTTCCTGCTACACAACACCTCAGCCCTTTCATCGCCCGAGATACCCGCCAGAGCAGGCATTGGAAGCCCTTCCATCAGTCGAGACACCCATCGGAGCGGGCAAGACACCCATCAGAGTGGGACATGCCACCCATCAAAGCGGGTAAGACACACATCAAAGCGGGGCATTCCATCCATCAAAGCGGGAAAGACACCCATCAGAGCGGGCAAGACACCCATCAAAGCGGGGCAAGACACCCATCAAAGCGGGCAAGACACCCATCAAAGCGGGGCAAGACACCCATCAAAGCGGGGCATGCCACCCATCAAAGCGGGCAAGACACCCATCAGAGCGGGCAAGACACCCATCAAAGCGGGCAAGACACCCATCAGAGCGGGCAAGACACCCATCAAAGCGGGGCAAGACACCCATCAAAGCGGGGCATGCCACCCATCAAAGCGGGCAAGACACCCATCAGAGCGGGCAAGACACCCACCAAAGCGGGCAAGACACCCATCAGAGCGGGCAAGACACCCATCAAAGCGGGGCAAGACACCCATCAAAGCGGGGCATGCCACCCATCAAAGCGGGCAAGACACCCATCAGAGCGGGCAAGACACCCATCAGAGCGGGCAAGACACCCATCAAAGCGGGGCATGCCACCCATCGGAGCGGGCAAGACACCCATCAAAGCGGGGCATGCCACCCATCAAAGCGGGCAAGACACCCATCAGAGCGGGCAAGACACCCATCAAAGCGGGGCATGCCACCCATCAAAGCGGGCAAGACACCCATCAGAGCGGGCAAGACACCCATCAAAGCGGGGCATGCCACCCATCAAAGCGGGCAAGACACCCATCAGAGCGGGCAAGACACCCATCAAAGCGGGGTATGCCACCCATCAAAGCGGGCAAGACACCCATCAGAGCGGGCAAGACACCCATCAGAGCGGGCAAGACACCCATCAAAGCGGGGCATGCCACCCATCAGAGCGGGCAAGACACCCATCAAAGCGGGGCATGCCACCCATCAAAGCGGGCAAGACACCCATCAGAGCGGGCAAGACACCCATCAAAGCGGGGCATGCCACCCATCAAAGCGGGCAAGACACCCATCAGAGCGGGCAAGACACCCATCAAAGCGGGGCATGCCACCCATCAAAGCGGGCAAGACACCCATCAGAGCGGGCAAGACACCCATCAAAGCGGGGCATGCCACCCATCAAAGCGGGCAAGACACCCATCAGAGCGGGCAAGGCACCCATCAAAGCGGGGCATGCCACCCATCAAAGCGGGCAAGACACCCATCAGAGCGGGCAAGACACCCATCAAAGCGGGGCATGCCACCCATCAAAGCGGGCAAGACACCCATCAGAGCGGGCAAGACACCCATCAAAGCGGGGCATGCCACCCATCGGAGCGGGCAAGACACCCATCGGAGCGTAACATCGGACGGAGGTGGTCGCCTTTCCCTCTCGTCGAGTGACGTGACATGTGGCTGAGAACGGGAACGGAGGCACGACACCCGTCACACACACCCGTCACGGATGAGTGAAAACCACTGTCCCGCCATCGAGTAACTGGCGACGTTCACTGGTGACACTGATGGCATACAGATGGATGTAGGGGAGGCACAATGGCGACATACATGACAGGACGTCCTAGCTGGTTGCGCACTCGACATTCGTAACTCATCACTCACGATCGTCGTGCCGCCGACTTTGATGTGAAGCAGTTACTAGCGACTGCGCCACTTATCATGAAGCGATGTGACGATGAAGCACCGCTATTTAGTACATACAGAAACATTACGAAAGCTTGTCGCAGGCGGCGCTTACTGCTTTAATCTAAACTGAGTGTTGAAGTACTAAACTGTGTACCGAAGTGCTGAACGCGACAGCTGCGTCCTCGGCACGAGTTTTCATCGTCTGAGACACACGGCTTCTGAGTCGCACGCACCGATTGCCACCGTCGACCACTCAGAGGCACTCACCGCCACTTCCCTCGCCGGAACAAGCCTCATTCCTGGCCTCTTAAGAATCGAGCCGCTCCACTCGGCTGCCACGCGCCACCCGGTACCCCATGTCGCGTGCCGGCCGGCCAGGTCCGAGGCGGGTTCCTCTGCTCACGTGCCCAGGGACTGTCTCTCGTCTCGACACCGTCTGGTGTGGCGTGACCTGACGAGGTCTGATTAACACAGTCTGCTCAGGTCGACAGACGCGAAATGGGAGGTCACCATTGATCAAACGTGTCGCTGTTAGCGCTCTGTGCCAGGTAACGAGGAACGTGACCCTGACAGCGGGGCATATGGGTCGAGGGAAGCTTTGTGTCGGCCAAGACGAAACAAAGCTGGGACAAAGCTTTTACAAAGTTGGGACAAGGTTTTACAAAGGTGGGGCAAAGTTTAAAGTGCCCGTATGTTGTTAAACTTTGAATAAAAGCATTTGTGGGTAGTGCAACTCACGTAGCAAGTTTTGTCTGTCCTATACCCCCGGGCCAGACACTCGAGTGTTTGCTGGGGCGGAGTGTTTCGATCTGTTGCCGCCCTCAAGTCACCGCCCCTAGTCTGGGCCAGGGTCGCTGTGACTGGCTCGCCGCTGAATATTCTCACGAGCTGGGCCGTATCGAGACAATCTGCTGTGGCCGCCGCGCTGGAGGGCACTGTGGCGGATATGTGCCGGACAGACTGCCTTCCAGCGGTGAGGCCCGGCGGCGGCCCGGTGGCGGGGGGGGGGGGGACGGGGCTGTGCCGGACAGACTGCCTTCCAGCGGTGAGGCCAGGCGGCGGTCCGGTGGCGGGGGGGGGGGGGGGGAGACGGGGCTGTGCCGGACAGACTGCCTTCCAACGGTGAGGCCAGGCGGCGGCCCGGCGGTGGCGGCCCGGTGGCGCGGCGGCGGTCCGGTGGTGGCGGCCTGGTGTCGGCCGGGAGGTTCCCATGCCCCTGACGTGGTCACTGGTCTGGGCAGGGCGGAGGCCGCATTCCGCAAACAGTCGTCGGTGACCGCCAGTGACGCCAGTGACGGGTCATAGCGGTGGATCACAGTGACAGGTCATAGCGGCGGATCACAGTGACAGGTCATAGCGGCGGATCACAGTGACGGGTCACTGGGAGTGGAACGAACTGCGTTGACGGATCACTCGGGTAGGACCAAACTGCATTGACGGATCACTCGGGTAGGACCGAACTGCATTGACGGATTACTCGGGTAGGACCGAACTGCGTTGACGGATCACTCGGGTAGGACCGAGCTGTGTCCGCGAGCCGGGTCAACGTCCGATATTATCAATATGTCCTACATTTCCGTGACATGTAAAGCGACACCGAAGTCCTACATTTCCGTGAGATGTTCATTCCTCGTATTTTCTGCCCTGCCTGCTTGTGTTGCTTAAACGAGAGAGGGCATCAATCATACAATGCGCGCAAGGTCTGCTGGGTCAGCACAATGGTGGTGGTCTAGACTTACCGTAGGTACTCAATAGGTAAATTACGCCCGTCCACTAGTGCACCGTTGCTGTGTGCATTTGCAGATGGATGCCGAAACTGGTCTGTCTCTATGCCCAATACCCAATACTATTAAACTAGTTTCGACCATCCTTGGGTTGCTAACGGATTTCGATTTGATGCTCCGACAATCGCCAGTCAAAGCACGACTCTAGCAAAGCTGCTTTGCTGAGATGTGGCCTGCGGAAACAAAGCGATGAGTCTTCCAGATGAAAGGAGAGGAACAGTACACTGCCGCGAGATTTGGCCAACCAAATAATAGCAAGTCGTGCGTGATAGATTCTCTCGCAACTGCACGCTCCAGGGACTTTTCAGTTATTATCTAAACCTGGCATCACGAGCCAAAGACCACTCAGATTCAACGCAACTTCAGGCCTTTTTTGGACGTTCGCTAATGTGGCCGGATCGTCGATAGGTTTCTCCCGAAAAAAATGGTTACCAAAAAGCGGTCGTCGCCAGTACCTCTGTCCAATGCCTTGGGAGAACATTAATGCAAAAATTATCCTGTCATCCGTAGACAAGCCTGCCATCTACGGCTATCTCTGACAGAAGGGAATCTTCTCGCTCCGTTCATCATTCGACTCTCGGCGGGAATCGGCGGGAATATATATATATATATATATATATATATATATATATATATATATATATATATATATATATATATATATATATATATATATATATATATATATATATATATATATATATATATATATATATATATATATATATATATATATATATATATCTATCTATCTATCTATCTATCTATCTATCTATCTATCTATCTATCTATCTATCTATCTATCTATCTATCTATCTATCTATCTATCTATCTATCTATCTATCTATCTATCTATCTATCTATCTATCTATCTATCTATCTATCTATCTATCTATCTATCTATCTATCTATCTATCTATCTATCTATCTATCTATCTATCTATCTATCTATCTATCTATCTATCTATCTATCTATCTATCTATCTATCTATCTATCTATCTATCTATCTATCTATCTATCTATCTATCTATCTATCTATCTATCTATCTATCTATCTATCTATCTATCTATCTATCTATCTATCTATCTATCTATCTATCTATCTATCTATCTATCTATCTATCTATCTATCTATCTATCTATCTATCTATCTATCTATCTATCTATCTATCTATCTATCTATCTATCTATCTATCTATCTATCTATCTATCTATCTGTCTATCTATCTATCTATCTATCTATCTATCTATCTATCTATCTATCTATCTATCTATCTATCTATCTATCTATCTATCTATCTATCTATCTATCTATCTATCTATCTATCTATCTATCTATCTATCTATCTATCTATCTATCTATCTATCTATCTATCTATCTATCTATCTATCTATCTATCTATCTATCTATCTATCTATCTATCTATCTATCTATCTATCTATCTATCTATCTATCTATCTATCTATCTATCTATCTATCTATCTATCTATCTATCTATCTATCTATCTATCTATCTATCTATCTATCTATCTATCTATCTATCTATCTATCTATCTATCTATCTATCTATCTATCTATCTATCTATCTATCTATCTATCTATCTATCTATCTATCTATCTATCTATCTATCTATCTATCTATCTATCTATCTATCTATCTATCTATCTATCTATCTATCTATCTATCTATCTATCTATCTATCTATCTATATATCTATATATCTATATATCTATATATCTACCTATCTACCTATCTATCTATCTATCTATCTATCTATCTATCTATCTATCTATCTATCTATCTATCTATCTATCTATCTATCTATCTATCTATCTATCTATCTATCTATCTATCTATCTATCTATCTATCTATCTATCTATCTATCTATCTATCTATCTATCTATCTATCTATCTATCTATCTATCTATCTATCTATCTATCTATATATATATATATATATATATATATATATATATATATATATATATATATATATATATATATATATATATATATATATATATATATATATATATATTTATATGTTGTGATGTATGTGCTTCCTCTCGTCGCATTGAAACTGAACAATAAGTTGTATACTCGATAATTGCGTTTATTTGTTATACCTAAACAGGAATAACTCAGTTTGGCGTATAATAGAACGCCACTTTTTAGTGAATTATGTATTGTTTGCTTAAAAAGTGTCTAAACTGCATCCCAGTGTTCGGGAAAAGGCGACCAAGGCCGCTGTGCACTCTGCAGCTTGTATCGAGCCCCTTCTCTAAATATATAACTCCTCTCTCGAACTTCCTTGACATCCACAACAAAAAGCGGGGACTTCACCACGGCTCCTTATGACGGCGATTATTGAGAAAGCCTCTGTCCAGGCATTCCAGCCACGTCGGAGTTTCCTAATGACAGTCGTGACCAGGGTCCACCTCTGTTTATTCTTCCACTACTCATCTCCTATTCTGTTCTTTTTGCGTCTGCGTCTGATGCACACACTCGCACATCGATACCTATCTCCACTCGGCGGTGTAGCCAAGATTCTCGTCACGTGCTCGCTGCGTTGCGTGCCTGCACGCCCTGCACGGCAGCAATGAAGTCACGGGCTCATAAGCTTTCACCGTGTAAACAAGGCGAACAGGGTGGGTCGCGAGCCACGGCACGGCAGTTTTGCGTGACTCCTGACCTTACTGAAGACCTGTGCCAAATTAGCTTCGTCTGGAAAGCCGGCAGGAGCGCCTTTTAGTGAAGCGGGTCATCACGAAAGCTACGCCCAGGGTTACGCTCCCTCCCCGTGCAGACACGCCCACTCTGGATCTCTCTCCTGGGGGGGGGGGGGGGGGGGGCGGAGGGCGGCGATAGCGGCGACAATGGGATGACAGTGAGATCTCTGGAACACACTGCGCCCAGCTGTGGCCCGCGGTCGCATCTATCACAGCTCGAACGACACCTAACAAAGCCGGTGACAGGACCGGATCGGACCACCATTCAGCGACACTGATCACGTGGTGTTCTGCTTTATCGGGGCATTAGCGCTCCATTGGCGCGTGGTGGGCGGCGGCCGGGGTGGACCTCAGTGTCCGACCCGGCGACACGGGTCGTTGGTGACCCCTGGTGACCTCTGGTGACCTCTGGTGACCTCTGGTGACCTCTGGTGACGTCTGGTGTCGCTGGTGGCCCCAGATGCTGCGGAGATAGATGCCCACCAGAATGTCCGACCAGTAGTCCTATCTTGGGAAGATGTAGGGACAGAGACACGAGCATTCCTGAGATACACTAATGCCGTGATAGGTCGAGCGAGGATCACCGAATTGGTCGGGATCAGACACGGATTGCGGGGCTGCGGAGGGATTTACCTCGCGTTATGGCAGTTCTATCTCGTGAAAAAGAACGTCATAGCTCTGTATGTTGATCCTGGTTCATGACTTGACGATCATACAACTTATATGCGATGCAATCTTCTGGAATAGAAATATCAAAGCATCTCAACCAGTGTTGGTCACGGTCCCGCCAGCCCCCAGCCCGGCCCAGTCCGGGCCCATGAACACCAAGCCCAGACCCGAACCAGACCCGGTCAAAAGCATACTATTGAGGCCCAGGCCCGGTCCAGCCCGTTCAGATTAAGCATATCATTATTTTCACAAAATTTGCAATAATTATCTTAGCATATTTACTTGTATACTATAAATGTGAAACAATGAGCCAACTATGCTATATAAAAAAAATCCACAGCCACAGCAACAGTGTATTGCTGTGGAAGTGAACTGCTGGTTAAATATGTTCAAGCTCTAACCTGAGCTTGCGCGCATTACTTTAACATTCTCAGCCCAGGCCCGTCCAGAGCCCGGCGATTTCCTTAAAGTTGAGGCCCGGCCCATGGCCCTCAGGCCCAGCCCGGCCCGTGGCGAACTCTGGTCTCAACCATGATATGAACTTCTTATTATCCATAATGTGGTTCCTCATGTGAGAGCAGAACACACATACAAATCAGTCGGCGGACGAAAATCTATCGATGGCCGCTGCTCTTTTTCGCAGTCCGACCATCGAAGGATTCCTGGTATCCAGTGTTTGTTTATCGCTGCACAGTACATATCGACTAGGGCTTTGTATACATTTGCCCATTGCGGTATTCAGCTAGCGGCCAAGGGTATTCCGCCCGCTTCTGTGGAGCTTGGCGACAACTAGTACCGGTAATGAGCTTTCAGTAAGTTCTGATCCGCCGGCGAGCTATCACAATCCGGATTTGTTGTTTCTGCTGAAGCTACTTCACTGCGGAGGCCAATGCGATGTCTCCTGGTCCGATCATCAACTCATGGTATAATAACTCACGGCCGCCAACTCAAGGTAACACACCTCACGGCCGTCAACTCACGGTAACACTATTCACGGCCGTCAACTCACGGTAACACTACTCACGGCCGTCAACTCACGGTAACACAGCTCACGGCCGTCAACTCACGGTAACACTACTCACGGCCGCCAACTCACTGTAACACACCTCACGGCCGTCAACTCACCGTAACACTATTCACGGCCGTCAACTCACGGTAACACTACTCACGGCCGCCAACTCACGGTAACACTATTCACGGCCGTCAACTCATGGTAACACTACTCACGGGCGTCAACTCACGGTAACTCAGCTCACGGCAACACAGTTCACGGTAACGCAGCTCACGGCCGTCAACTCACGGTAACACAGCTCACGGGCGTCAACTCACGGTAACACAGCTCACGGTAACACTATTCACGGCCGCCAACTCACGGTAACACAGCTCACGGTAACACTATTCACGACCGTCAACTCACGGTAACACAGCTCACGGCATCGTATCACGGTAACACAGCTCACGGGCATCGTATCACGGTACCACAGCTCACGGTAACACAGCTCACGGTAACACATCTCACGGTAACACAGCTCACGGTACCACAGCTCACGGTACCACAGCTCACGGTAACACAGCTCACGGTACCACAGCTCACGATAACACAGCTCACGGTAACACAGCTCACGGCATCGTATCACGGTACCACAGCTCACGGACATCGTATCACGGTACCACAGCTCACGGTAACACATCTCACGGTAACACAGCTCACGGTAACACAGCTCACGGGCATCGTATCACGGTACCACAGCTCACGGTAACACATCTCACGGTACCACAGCTCACGGTAACACATCTCACGGTAACACAGCTAACGGTAACACAGCTCACGGACATCGTATCACGGTGCCACGACCCGGACCAGTGAAATGTCGAGGAGCGGGTCGCGCCCGCCTGAGCTAATTACTCTACGTACCGCTGTGCAGAAGTGTGCAGTGTTGCAGCGAGGGAGAGAGAGGTAAGAATGCTATGTCCGGTCTGGTCTGCCATCTGCAGCGCTGCAGGCCTGGGCGGTCCCGGGCAGTACCGCTTGCAACAGGAGACATCCCGCCGAGAGACAGAGAGACGAACAATGCGATATACGGGGAGAAGGACGGCAGAGGTGAGGGGCCACTGGGACACAGCACCGCCACGTGGCCCGTCCGTCTATCTCGAACGGAGTCTGCACGCGGAGCGGATCTCGAGAGCGGATCGCGAGCGCCGTGCCGTGCGTAACAAGTGACACTGTTCGTTGCGCAACTGCAGCAGGAGCGGACCCGCTCGGACCCGCTCGGGCCCGCTCGGGCCCGCTCGGGCCCGCTCGGGCCCGCTCAAACCCGGTCGGTCCCGGTCAGTCGGGTCAGCAGCATTCCGTGCGATCGAGCTCGGCATGTCACGAGACAACATTCCACCGACCTTTCACTTTCTGCCGGGCTGCATCTGCGTTGCGATCTGGGTGCATACGACCCGGTGGATGGGAGGGCGGGAGGCTATGCGGAGGACACGCCAGGGGCGCGGACGGTGCCCGTGAAGAGGACAAGCCGCCGGCGAGGACGTCGGCGCCCGGCTGACTGGGATTACCGAGCCGTGGCATGACGTGACACGTCCCATGTGATGTCACGACCTTGACGTCACACTGATGCTGTCTGCGGGCGTCTTCGACGTCGGGGTGATCGTTTGGTGTTGTGGTTTCCTGACCGATGTCGGGCTATGGCGCCGTGCTGGTGTTCAGCCTTACTGGTCGCGGTCGTTTCTCATGTGTAAACAAAATTACTGTCGATCGGGCCTTGTTTAGGCATTCCAGTCATCTGGATCAATGCCTCCTTGCATCCGAGCTAAATGCTCTATCTGCATGATGAAAGAACTTCCTGTGATCACTAGAACTCTGCAACGGTACCGTTCAACTGTTTGTGAAAAGGAACATGGCGCAATATTCCCTGGGGTTTACTGTGGATAAACGGTTCCTGTTAGTGCACTCAGCGCGCGCCATGACCTGAGGGCGTCCGGTATCGACCTCGTGTGATCCGAGTAAACGCGACGGAACTGAACCACGTGGGAACTCTCTCGACGATAAAGGAGCCCGACCGGTCCCGGTCCCGCCCATGTCCCACGCTGCGTTCGGCAGGCCATTTCTCCCGAGATGTGCCTGCTCGTTTGAATTCCAGCGCGGCCGCCGGGTTCCCATGGCTTTTCGACCCTCGGTCGGCGCGGCCAGCGGACTGTAGCGATTACCACAGCTCGCCCCGCATGTGTCCTCCCTTTTTGAGAGCGTTTGGTCGATATTTCCGCCCACTTGTGCCGTGAACGTCACTGTGGCTCCGGCGGCCCGGCGGCTGGGGCGGCGCCACGTGACCCGACTGACCCCGCGTGACCTTCGTCAGCTGACCCGTGACCTCTGCCCTCCTCAGGTCCGGGCGAGAAGGCGGAGACGGACGACGAAGGCATCGAACGGGACTCGGGCGACTCTGACGATGACCCACAAATGTTCCGGCTTCGAGAGGTCATTGATGTAAGTACCAGGCGGTCACGGGAGGTCATTGATGCAAGTACCGACTTGAACTGAGCAGCCACGGTAGGTTATCGATGCTAGTACCAAGCTTCAGCTGTACCAAGCGGCTACGGGAGAATATCGATGTAAGTATTGAGCCCGAGCGGTGCGCGCACATACAATATGCATGACTGCGCGCTCCGCGGCGGCGCGTAAGTGATAACGTGAAGCATCAGTGTTTGATCGAACGATGGGCTGGATCGCTGTAATGCGCACGTTTTACCGCCTCCTATGCGTCAAACGATTGGAGAGTGCGTCTCATTTGCCTGCGCTAGTGCCGTGTGCCAGTAATGATGATGGCGATTACCTATTTGTATGTCGTTATAGTTACATGAATGTGTTTAGTGTATACTTCGGTATCCTCTGCACCTAACCTACCTGCCGTTCCTTTTTGTATACGTCCTTGTGAATATTCTTAGTTTTTCCCCATACAATTCATGTTTCTGCAGTCACCGCTGCCATAATCACTCCAATCGAACAGCCCGAGCCATGTGTTACCATGCCGTATCGGTATCGGAAGAGGAAGCGCCGTTTTCCATGACCCCTGCTGACGTGACCGGGTGATGAGGAAGCGACCCCTCCTGTCAGACACCCCGGAGCTCTGATTAACCCCGGCCTCACGACCCTCCCTCAGCCCGGTAATAAGACACCTCCCGCCGTGACAGACCGGGCAGTCACGTGACCGGGCCCATCCGCGGCCGCACGTCACGCCGGCGGTCACGTGACCAGGCAGCGCGACGGCGGGCGGCGATCCTCGGCCGTGACCCCTCGGAAGGAGCACGATGTTGTCGGTGTTTATGTCTCCGCCAGTCTTGCAGCGCGGTGGTGTCGGCGCTGTGGTCGGAGGAGCGGACCGCCATGACATCCGATATACCGGGCCGGGGCGGGTAACGGGCCACGTTTGGTCTGGGGGACGTCACAGCGACGGCAGACCGACGCTTCCTCGAGGTCTTATGCTTATAGACCCGAGGTCTTCTACTAACAGATGAACCGGCATGAGTGTAGTGTCGCTGCACGTGGATACAAAAACGTGGTATGCAGGGCAGAGGAAGCTCATTTATGTGTAACCTACATTAGTACACATGTGAGCATACTGGACTAGATTGGCAAACAGTGTGGACGTACTGGGTTAAGAAATGTGGACATGCTGGACTAGCATTTTACGGGATTCTTAATAGCCTTCAAGAGCGCAGCACTTATGATCCGGAAAGAGTCCTGCAAAACAAAACTTGATAAACGCAGCTGTCACCAAATGCCACGACCTCTAAAAACTTCGTAGCCGTAACTAGCACTAAATCCTCCGGAGAGTTCTTGGGTTAGCGGTACCTAATCTGGTGGTAAGGAGGTGCGATCGGCTACCGCCAGCCGGTTAATTGGGCCACAGCGGTGGGTCTGTGAGGTCCAATCCGTCACCGGGGCACTCCGTCTGATACCCGTTTAACCCGCCCGAAACTCCCGTAATTATCCGTCGACGCGGGCTGCGCTTGGTTTTATGTGGCTGAGCGAGGGACCCCGGCGGACAGATCACAGCGGTGCGGGGTTCAGCGCGCGCAGCGGGACGCCCTCCGTTTGACCGGGTCGCCGGTCCCGGGCTGCCGCAGTATACGGTTAATCGTGCACAGCGGGGTGCGCTGGAAAGTCGCGCGCCTTTTTAGTGGTGCACATGTGATATGGCCGACCAGAGTGGTGATCATCGGTGATGTTTCACTAAATTCGTCACTCGATATCAGTCATTCTGTGTCTGAGTTTCACTCCACGGTCGCTTTGCCTTTCCACTTAGGCAGCCTGGTGTCTGAACCAACTAGTGCCCAACCAATCGCCGTTTGATTTACAGTACCTAACCGACAACTTATATGTACAGACGAGACGAGCCTCGAAATTGTATACTGTAGTGCTCTACACCAGAGGTTGTAATGAAGTCGGGTTTTCTGGGGCCGTGTGCTGAACCACAGTGATCTGTGCCCGCAGTGCGCCGTAGTCAGTAGGTATACGTAGCGAGCCGACACCCAGCCGCCCGTCCGCGCCGGCCCGTACCGCCGAGCTAACGCCGAGCTAACGCCGAGCTAACGCCGAGCTTCCGCCGAGCTTCCGCCGAGCTAACGCCGGCCCATAACGTCCGCCGCCGGTCCATACCGCCGAGCTAACGCCGAGCTAACGCCGGCCCATAACGTCCGCCGCCGGTCCATACCGCCGAGCTAACGCCGAGCTAACGCCGAGCTAACGCCGGCCCATAACGTCCGCCGCCGGTCTATACCGCCGAGCTTCCGCCGAGCTAACGCCGAGCTAACGCCGGCCCATAACGTCCGCCGCCGGTCTATACCGCCGAGCTTATTGACGAATGGATCGGGCTGTGTCGGGGCTCGGGCCGTGCAGATCCGCCGTGCCTCGCCGGATTGATACACAGTGGGCTTTCCTGTCAAACCGCAGTGGCCTACTGCATGGGCGTCGCCACCACTAGGGACACTAGGGACATTGTCCCTAGTAATTTTCAAATCGTCAAAATCTACTAAGGACTGTCCCTAGTAAAATTCGAAACTGCCTTTGCTGGGGTCATGCTGGGGACACGGGACATGTCCCTAGTAACTTTCAGATAGATAACCTCAACATCATCAAAAGTTGAAGTACACATGTACTTGAATTTTTCCAAGTAACGTTAAGACCGAGGCGAGTGGCGACGCCCTTGAAGGCACAGATTTGGCCGTACGTAGTCGCATAGGCGGATCCAGGGGGAGGGGGGGGGGCAAACGGGGTCATGCCCCCCCAAGACAAGTCGCTTAAAATGTATTTTTTAGCACGCTTAAAATGTATTTTTGGAGCGTTTTTGGGCATCCTAAGAAGGAAATTTCCAGATGTTGTTTTTGTAAGTGCAAAAAAGTAAACAAAAAACTCGACCAATGTCCGTATACTGAGCGATTCAGTTAACACTAGATAAAATGGGATTTTGCTGTGCTCATTAACATTACGCCTATGAGCGTTGCATGGAAAGAATTGAGTTTGAAATATTTCCGATCGCACCCCCCCCCCCCCCCCCCCCCCAGAGGTGAAAGTGGCCTCGGCAATGGTCCCTAGTAATGGTCCCTAGTATCAATGTGTCCCTAGTAGTTTTGAAACCGTGGCAAAGCCCCTGGCCTACTGGGACCTGCGGCAGTCCTGGTGTGCGGGTGTACTGGTACCGTAGCACGCCGTCATAATTTAGCTCTTACAGTGGGCAGGGAAGCGAACAGCTGGCGTGCCTGGTAGTTGACGGGTGGGTTAGTGCGTGTTGGTACCGAGGACACCTCCCTGAACCGCGCACAATTACTGTCATTTGACACCGGGGGGGGGGGGGGGACGGACGGGGGCGGCGCGGGATCAAGAGTACGGGATTGCATCCTTGAAATGCGACACTATTCTGAGTAGTGCCCTGTTTTTGCGATACCCGAGGGCACATTGGGTCCCTTGTGGTATCAGGACTAGTAGGACCAGGATGCGTTCAGAAATGAAGGCTACGCAAGTGTCGCAATTTTAGTCAGACAAAGAGAGTTGCCAAAGACCAAAGGTCGTTTGATAAGAGAAGAATGCGTTCCTCAATCCGCTGCACCGCTGGGTGCCAATTTATGCTCGTGTCTGAATATTCATGCGGCTGGATTGCGTGCATTCGGCGGGATTGCGGCGGTATTGCGTTTGGTATGCGTTCTGCCTCGCTCATCCCTTGCGACCGTGCTGTCCCACACTTCTTCAACCCGGGCGGACAATGCACGTGCAGAAATGATAAAGGAATTAAAATGGCCGGCGCTGATCGTAAATATGACTGGCTATCATCTGCGGGGAGGGCGTGCGGCGGAGTCTGCGCGCAATGCTGCTCTCCCCTCCCCTCTCCCCGCCCCAGGCGTATGCGTGCTAACGACAACGAACCGCCGAGTAGCTGAGGTTTATTATCCCACCCAGGGCACCGTTCGCCGGGGCTACTCGCGTTGCGTAGTGAATTATGAAACCATTTGTAGTTGGCTTTCATTTGCAGCACAGAGAGCAAGTGGCTGTGTGGCGGCGATTGAGATGCTGATAACTCAACGCGGATTGGTGGTGGTGTGGTGTGTGTGCGTAGAGCTAATTTCACGCATCGCTCACACCTACCGGCCACGCGGCTGCGAAATCTGCTTTGTCAGGGACTGTTCTAGCTCAGTGTGTCTCAGTGTGTCTCAGTGTGTCTCACTGTGTCTCAGTGTAGTGTGTCTCAGTGTGTCTCAGTGTGTCTCAGTGTGTCTCAGTGTGGCTCAGTGTGTCTCAGTGTGTCTCAGTGTGTCTCAGTGTATCTCAGTGTGTCTCAGTGTGTCTCAGTGTGTCTCAGTACGTATCAGTGTGTCTCAGTGTGTCTCAGTGTGTCTCACTGTGTCTCACTGTGTCTCAGTGTGTCTCACTGTGTCTCAGTGTGTCTCAGTGTGTCTCAGTGTGTCTCAGTGTATCTCAGTGTATCTCAGTGTATCTCAGTGTGTCTCAGTGTGTCTCACTGTGTCTCAGTGTGTCTCAGTGTGTCTCAGTGTGTCTCAGTGTATCTCAGTGTATATCAGTGTGTCTCAGTGTGTCTCAGTGTGTATCACTGTGTCTCTGTGTCTCAGTGTATCTCAGTGTATCTCAGTGTGTCTCAGTGTGTCTCAGTGTGTCTCAGTGTGTCTCAGTGTGTCTCACTGTGTCTCAGTGTGTCTCACTGTGTCTCACTGTGTCACACTGTGTCTCAGTGTTCCTCAGTGTGTCTCAGTGTGTCTCAGTGTGTCTCAGTGTGTCTCAGTGTGTCTCTCCGGCCGTGTCCAGACGGTGCGACCTCAATAGTCGCGCGATCTTGGCGACGATTGTGAGATTGGGAGGAATCGCAGGCACTCTGGATATTCCCAGGAAGCCAGACACGGCTCCTGAGTGGGTAGCCATTGAGGACGTGACGCGAGTTTGTGTGTCAGTCTTCAGCAGGCAAGAATGACGGGGATAGACAGGTCTGATGTGTGCTGATAAACGATATGTCAGTATGCGACATCCCAATATGTGGCATACCGGGGCTGTGCTCGACTCAGAGCCGGTGAGTTAATTTTGACTTGAAAAACGACTCAACTCAGATCAGTCAGACTTGAGCTGAAACAAATATTAAAGGCTGAGTCTGTGCCAGTCTGTAACTGACCTGACCTGACCTGACCTGACCTGACCTGACCTGACCTGACATGACATGACATGACCTGACCTGACCTGACCTGACCTGGCCTGGCCTGGCCTGGCCTGACCTTTGACCTGACCTGACTCTTTGTCGCTGTCCCGGTGGTCTGTGTTTGCCTACCCCGTCCCCGTCTCTGTCCCTTCGGCGGTTACTGACCTGACCTCCCCCCCCCGACAGCGGTGTGCGAACCATCTGGAGCTTCCGGCCAGCTCGGAGCAGCACTTCAAAGCGGTGTGCCGGGCGCTGGTGGCCGAAACCATGGAGCTCACCACCTTCCTGAAGGTGGTCCGTCAGGGGACCAGCGAGCTGCGGAGGTTCACCGCCGAGCGAGGACACCGGAGACGTCCGGAGTCCGGAGATGACGCCATGGACGGGCTCAACAACCAGCAGTGGGTGAGTTATGGGCGTCTACTGGACTACCACCAGCAGTGGGTGAGTTATGTGTGTCTACTGGACTACCATCAGCAGTGGGTGAGTTATGGGTGTCTACTGGACTACCACCAGCAGTGGGTGAGTTATGGGTGTCTACTGGACTACCACCAGCAGTGGGTGAGTTATGGGTGTCTACTGGACTACAACCAGCAGTGGGTGAGTTATGGGCGTCTACTGGACTACCACCAGCAGTGGGTGAGTTATGTGTGTCTACTGGACTACCATCAGCAGTGGGTGAGTTATGGGTGTCTACTGGACTACCACCAGCAGTGGGTGAGTTATGGGTGTCTACTGGACTACCACCAGCAGTGGGTGAGTTATGGGTGTCTACTGGACTACCACCAGCAGTGGGGGAGTTATGGGTGTCTACTGGACTACCATCAGCAGTGGGTGAGTTATGGGTGTCTACTGGACTACCACCAGCAGTGGGTGAGTTATGTGTGTCTACTGGACTACCACCAGCAGTGGGTGAGTTATGGGTGTCTACTGGACTACCACCAGCAGTGGGTGAGTTATGGGTGTCTACTGGACTACCATCAGCAGTGGGTGAGTTATGAGTGTCTACTGGACTACCACCAGCAGTGGGTGAGTTATGGGTGTCTACTGGACTACCACCAGCAGTGGGTGAGTTATGGGTGTCTACTGGACTACCACCAGCAGTGGGTGAGTTATGGGTGTCTACTGGACTACCATCAGCAGTGGGTGAGTTATGGGTGTCTACTGGACTACCACCAGCAGTGGGTGAGTTATGGGTGTCTACTGGACTACCACCAGCAGTGGGTGAGTTATGGGTGTCTACTGGACTACAATCAGCAGTGGGTGAGTTATGGGTGTCTACTGGACTACAATCAGCAGTGGGTGAGTTATGGGTGTCTACTGGACTACCATCAGCAGTGGGTGAGTTATGGGTGTCTACTGGACTACCATCAGCAGTGGGTGAGTTATGAGTGTCTACTGGACTACCACCAGCAGTGGGTGAGTTATGGGTGTCTACTGGACTACCACCAGCAGTGGGTGAGTTATGGGTGTCTACTGGACTACCACCAGCAGTGGGTGAGTTATGGGTGTCTACTGGACTACAATCAGCAGTGGGTGAGTTATGGGTGTCTACTGGACTACCACCAGCAGTGGGTGAGTTATGGGTGTCTACTGGACTACCACCAGCAGTGGGTGAGTTATGGGTGTCTACTGGACTACCACCAGCAGTGGGTGAGTTATGGGTGTCTACTGGACTGTTCACGGTCACCTGCTGAAACGCCGGCAGAAGGGGGTGCCACAGTCTGGGGTATTGGTGTAAAGATAATCTAGTAGGGGGGGGGGGGGGTGAACAGCGGTACCAGATCGGTAAATAAGGAGTGGTGAGATAGCCGGTAAATGAGGTGAGAGGTTGTTGGAGTGTTTGAAACGTCCATGGTGGGGTGTAAGTATAGCTTTATGTTGTGTGGAGAGGCGAAATATTGACCGTTTTTGTTTGTGTGCACCTTAAGTATGCATCACCATCTAAGATATAACTATCAATGATGGAATGTGAATGGACGAAGCCAGGCGCGTCGCCTCGAAATTTTGAATGGGGGGGGGGCGGACACATGAATCCATATTTTCCAGTCAACAATCAACATTATGGTACGCACTAGTGATGTCATTTCAGAAAATTCCTGAAACTTGACCAAATCGATACCAATTTCATTGTAGCTATGCTGACCGAAAACGAAACCGATTTTTCCCAACCCAAAAATGACCGATTTTTGATCGACTTTCAATATTGGTGTAAGAGGTTGGCAAGCGTAGCTTTGCATAGGCAGGTGCATTTTTTAGGGAAAGAAATATCTCAATAATACTTAATAGTATTGATGATCAGAGGCCATTCTTATAAAAAGAAATCGAGCCGTGGCTGTATTTTTTTAAAGAATGACCTCAGTACCCGGCGCGGGAGATGTTTAGCGTCGAAACAGCGCCTCGGAAATGCAGCAGCAAAGCCAAATAATATACAGGTAGTTTACGCACTGCCCAAACATAATACATTTCCAGTCCTGAGGCCGTTCTTTCTTTTTTTAATCGAGCCACGGCTCGATTTGTTAAACTAAGAATGACCTCAGAATCCAAATTATTTGCCTGACATTCTTATTTCCCAGCTGGACACCTGCAGAACATGCCGAACTTCCTGCAAAAAAAGGTGGCTGGTCTGATGCATATCGCCGACTTGCGTGACCGAAACATGCCTAAAATTTGTTCTCTGACCAACCAATAACCGATTCGGTATGATAATTTTTTGGGTATACCAAAATTTTGGTTACCGAATGACCACTAGTACGCACGCATTCAGAAGAGCCGACTCTATTTCCCTTCCTTCATTTTAATTCAACTATTTTTGTTTTACTTCATGACTTTTTCCTTCTTCCAGATATTAATCATGTGACACATTAAGTTTTATCTACACTACGCTGCAGCCTGAAACCAACTCTGTTCCATCGCCTTAGCGCGTAACATGAATGCGTCAGGAATCCCAAAAGTCAAAGTTCGCTGGTGGAATTTTAATGTTCTTATGAAAGAGCCTGTCTCAGTGATGGTGACTTCATGGACAAAATCGTTGAGAAAGCTCTGTGGAAGGAACACGACCCAGTTGATTGTTGCGATGTCGGATGCGGTCGCTAAAGCAGCGAAAGAATGCGCCTGGCGCGGTTATTTCACTCTCATCGCCTCGGATAGACTTCTTAGCCCGTTCGCCGGCACTGCGATTTTTCCGGTTCTTGACATATTCACAGCACCCCGCAAATCAAAACATATCCTCAGTTGTAAACATGCTGTTCACCCTTGACATGAATGCACTTCAGGTTGTCAAAGATGTGCTGTTACATACAACAATTACACCTATATGAACACAATGTATCAACCAAATTCTGGTCTGACGCAGGGTTCTATGTCAGATGCCAGTAGCGTACCGAGTATACGGTCATTCAGGGCATGACCTGGTCCTTTGGATCCGAGGCGCCCATGCAAAGCTGGCGCCTCTCCGATCAGTGACGGCGCCCCTCCGGCCAGTGAGGACGCTCTCCCGGCCAGTGACGGCGCTCTTCCGGCCAGTGACGGTGCCCCCGCCAGTGAGGACGCGCCCTTCCATAGACGGCGCCTCTCCAGTCCGTGACAGCGCCCCTCCGGCCAGCGACGGCGCCCCTCCGACCAGTCACGGCGCCCCTCCGTCCAGTCACGGCGCCCCTCCGGCTAGCGACGGCACCCCCTCCAGCTAGTGACGGCACCCCTCCGGCCAGTGACGGCACCCCTCCGGCCAGTGACGGCGCCCCTCCGGCCAGTGACGGCGCCCCTCCGACCAGTCACGGCGCCCCTCCGACCAGTCACGGCGCCCCTCCGTCCAGTCACGGCGCCCCTCCGGCTAGCGACGGCACCCCCTCCAGCCAGTGACGGCGCCCCTCCGTCCGTCCGTAGCCTCCCCCCTGCAAAATTTTGACCAATATTGGTGGCCCCCTTGTCGATCGGGTGGCGCCCCTCCCTCAAGGCTGTATCAAGGATGTATCCAATTTGTGTCGTCCCAAAAATTCTGCCCCGCATCGTTTTGAGCGATGACAAAAATAATTTATAAATAATGTCGATTCTTAGCCTAAATACCTAAGGTTTGGATCGCGGTTGTAGCAGGGGGGGGGGGGCAGTCCCCCCCCCCCCCCCCCCCACTTGTTTAGAGTGGGGGCCCTGCTGCTCCCCCCCGTGGCGACGCCCCTGGACGAAGCTATCACTGGCGTCCAGCGCGGTGTCGATATATTAGCACAGAGACCTCGGGCATATCTTACCTGTTTTAGAACTCCAAGACCACAACGTACACGAGCTTTGTGTCCCGATACCTATCTCGGTCAGAGTAACGGATTTGCCATGACAGGAGCAGACCAACTCTGTTTTAGGGACGTGACAACTGACAACATCTAATCGGTCCCAATATCACTCCTGTCCGGTCAGTAACCACATATCGAGGCCAGGTGTGCGATCAGTGGGGCCATCGAATACAGCCTGTTTGTGTATGCTGTCGGCAACACAGGAAGAGCAATAACAATTATTCACCGACGCCGATTGGAGCTGCCCTAATTTGAATGGACTCACGGCAGCTTTTGTTACACTGGAGATGGTTATCGGCAATAAGGATCAGTTCGGCTTGTTGCGGCGCGGTAACTTCATCTCTTCCGCCCTCATGCACGGTAGACTCTGGGATAAACAATAGTTTCATCTCGGACATCGATGTTTAGATGTTCTCGATAATACACTACGCCATTCTCGTTCCAGTGGTTTTGACTATTGCTATTATTGAAATGCGAAATGTACGCATATTGATGGTACTTATTCATTTGTCCACAATGGTTTGTCCAAATTAATTTCAAACAAAAGTGACACACATCTCAACAGAACTAGAACAATCACGGCCGTATGTGTAGGGCTTTGTGTAATTTGAGCCATGCCGTGAGACCGTATCAATGGCCGCTTTAGGTGATATGTGCGAGGTTATGTCGGCAGCCACTCGAGCGACGAATAGGTTAGCAGCCATTGGCATAGATAGCATACTCTGCATGAAGGTCGAGCCAAGGGACACCCCATTGATAGCAATGACCATCCAAAGCCACAATACGTTAACACTGCTGATACTGCTGAACTCACTTACACTGTCGTCAGTTGTCACACTAGTGTCCAACTGCTGCCGCCCATACTTTGACCATGTAGGTCATGCACTTCGGCAAAACTCTGGATTTCCATCCCATCTGGTGAAGGTTCGCGCTGCATCTGTTAGCCGGTTTAACTTTGTGTTGTTCAGCTGAAAAGCTTCAGCGAGAGCCATATTAGCGAAATGCATGGCTGCCCGACAGCTGGTGTGCCGCAGTTTTAGGCTCTGGGTATTTTATCGGATCGCGCGAGCCAAGTTACCAGCCATAAAGCGTAACTTCTGATTGGACCTTTTCAAGGCTATTCGGAGTGTTTAAGGTCGCACTATGTCGCTTTCAGCTGATATCAGGAACTGTCAGATCGAGATAAGTATTTGGATAGACTTTACGAAGAATTTATGTCCTCTCTTACGTCATTTATTGGCGTATGCTTTCATTAGGCATGTTTTGTGTGAACTGTAAGATGTGGTGGGCTTGTGTGTTTGTGTGTTTGTCACCTTTAAGCGACCGGGCCCAGAAAATGATGTTTGTGTTACATATACACCATGCTTCTGTTACTTTATCCCTTCATCGCAACCGCCGAGGTCCTCGTCCTTTGTATGCGCTGCGGATTAGAAGACCTTGTGTGGCTTCCCAACAGCATTACCGAATATTTTAACCACCGTATCGCGTTTAGCTCGTGTCAACACTCGGTGTTTTTTTACGAAGCATGTCTAGAGTCATTTACCAACCACAGGTTCTCTTCGACGCGGGTTCGCGTTACTGGCCGTCGTCACTTTTTAAACTGTTGAAAAACGAGCCAAATGGCCATTAGTAGCACCTTCATACCACGTAATTTATGTTTTGGAACTCGAGTCATTAACGCCCGTCTTCTCCCAAAGTCGACGCTGCTAACAAACACATCCCGTGGTGTGAAGTCAAAACCAAGTTTTCGTTAGTTCAACATACTAATGTAATTTACAATGTGTAATACGAGAGCCATATTGCGTTTGTATATCGACAAACGTTACTAAACTTTGTAAAATCACTAGCTAAAGTCACTTTTGACATGCGCCTTCTGCTACCTATCAGATGCGTTCATTTGAACTGTTACCTATCCATGTGATCCTCATCCCAGTTTGGCTCGGCCACCTCTCATGTACCTGACCGGCCGGACCAATCAAAACACACGGCAGATACTCACACCTCGTTCCAGCCCCTGCGCATACTGGATGAAATCAGAACTCCGCCGACTGTCGGACCGGGATTAAATAGTCATATCGAGCTGTCTCACTTAGATCACATAGTCATATCGAGCTGTCTCACTTAGATCACATAGTCATATCGAGCTGTCTCACTTAGATTACATAGTCATATCGAGCTGTCTCACATAGATTACATAGTCATATCGAGCTGTCTCACTTAGATCACATAGTCGTATCGAGCTGTCTCACTTAGATCACATAGTCATATCGAGCTGTCTCACTTAGATCACATAGTCGTATCGAGCTGTCTCGCTCCACGGCCGGCCGTCATCCCGGTCCGAGCGGGTCATGTCGAAAGAGCGCGACTCAGAATTAAATGTCGGAACAGCGCGGCGCGGAATGAGGCGTCACTAAACTCGTCACTAAACTCGTCACTTAATGAGTCGTCACTAAACTCGTGTTCCTGTTCATAGCCTACCAAAGAATGGATCGTTAAGGTAGGCCGGCTTTATTTGTAAAGCTTTGTTGTGTTGTTTCCGTTCGCATATTTTGATGTTTTGCCTTGCGACTTGCGAGATAATTTACCAGTACAGTTAAATCATATTTTTCTTGGAATGTGGGATTTGTATCTTCAATATAATTTTAAAATAGACTCAAAAACGTATTATTTTTGGTAAGCGTATTTCTGCACCATCGCTCGTGATCGTATGCATGATTTGCACGCTTTTGGACACGCGCGGTCACTGCCTGCGGGCGTTCAGTGACCTGATGACGTCACCGGCTCCGGCGCGCGTCAGCTGGCGCCGCCGCGTGCCCGTTTCTCCGGCGGCGGCGTATCCGGCGCGCTCGCGAATCCCGCGCGGCTCTCTGTGGCGCGGCGGCGGCGATCGTGGCGAATCACGGCAAAAACGCCGCGGTCGGCGCCGCGGGCGGGCCGGGTCGAGCCCGACTGACCGCAGGGCGGAGGGGGGGGGGGGGGGGGGGTCGTGAGGTGCGTCCGCTAACCCGGACGGGGTGTCCGCCCACCAGCCGCCCTCTGGCTGGCGAAGCGAGCCGTGAGCTGGACTGGGAGGGTCGTGCGCGCGCCGAAAAGGATCATCACGCTCCAGCGGCGTTCCGGCGGGACACGCGTGAAGCGGCACCGCGCGGTTCTCAGGCTTTCGTTCGGTCAGCCGACTGGCGCCTGATCACGGGTTTCCAGGTGGCTGGCTGGACCGGCTGAATGATTGGGAGCTGTTTCAGCTGAGTGGGAGCTGCCTGACTGATGGCCAGCTCTCGCAGCTGACCGAGTGGTAACTGGATCTAGGCTGATTGTCTGCTGCTGCTGCTGCCGCCATCGGCCAGCGGTTCAATCCAATCACAGATTCATTGATTGCCGATGCTCGGAGTTCCCGATAAGCCCCGGTACCGATCGCCTCTCCGAGCGAAACGTCCGAGCAGCCCCGCGCTAGCAGAAAGCTCGTATCGTCCAGCGAAATGCCGTTACCGACAGCGCTACAGACAGACCGTGACATTAATAAAGCATTTCGCCGGCCGTCGTACGTCATGTCCGCCACTTATTATGTCGGCGGATTGTTGCAGTGAAACTCCGCTCCGTGACACGGTCAGCTTGTTTATCGACATTCGTGGCGCGCGCGGCGCGAACTCGGCGCCGCGTTACGTCAACCGTTCTGCTGGGTACCGGTTTTCGCTGACACCATTACCTTTCGGCGACCTCAGCTTCGCGACCCATTTGAACCGTCGCCTGCGTTCGAGTCGCTTGTCTGGTTCGTTGAAACATTGGTCGAAGGATGTATGCAAAGTCGGTGTCTGGGTGCGTAGCGAACTGAAAGAAGCGATCTGAAGGATTATCGTGTTCTGGTCCGCTATCTTGTCCTACACGGCCGTAAGTTTCCTGCAGTCCCGCCAATCTGCTGATTTGACCGGTAGCTCGTGTATTGTGGGTGCACTGTGTCGTACCACGCTGTGTTCTGCTGTGTTTTGTCGTACCACAGTTGCCACCATACTTTCTGCTTCCTTTAGTGCAGTGAGATTGCAATCGAATGATTCTAGGAAGTGAGCGGCTTTCTTGACCGTCGGGGCGAAGCGGAACCACTGAAAGCCGACTCCTCGTAGGTCTTAATATTTCTTCAAACCATTCCTCAGAGTCGCCTCGGGGTACATTTTAGCGCTCTTCTCTCCTCAGGATCACTTGAGTGAACATGTTAACCCTTCCTCCCCTGAGTCCTTTCTCTCTGGCCACATTTTAACCCTTCCCTTTTCTGTGTCGCGTTGAGGTCATTTTAACCCCGCTTTCTTCCGTCAGGGCCGCACCTGTTAAACCCCCGTCCTCCCTCCCCGCAGTGTACCGGCTATGGGTGCCTTTTAAACCCCCGTCCTGTCTTCACCTCAGGGTCGCCCCTGTACCCATTTTACCCCCCCCCCCCCCTCCCCGCAGGGCCGTCTGTGGGTACAGATTATCGGTGAGCTGCGGCACGGCGTCAAGCTGAAGAAGGTCGAGTGCACCTACACCCCGACCGAGTTCGAGCTGACGCCGTACGAGATGCTGATGGACGACATCCGCTCGCGGCGCTTCAAGCTGCGGAAGGTCATGGTGGACGGCGACATCCCGCCCCGGGTCAAGCAAGACGCGCACGCGCTCATCCTGGATTTCATCCGCGGCCGACCGCCACTTAAAAAGGTATGAAAGCATTAGCCACATGGAGGTGCCACAGCCGTACGGGCTGATCCATGAGCTGATCCATGTTCATTTATAGTACGAAATCCTCTAACGTGTTATTTTTGCAAAGCTTGGGTAACTGGGCTTTTCTTGGTCTTGCTGTGGGGAGGGATATTGAACCTAGCAACATGGGTGTCGTCACCACTAGGGACACTAGGGACATTGTCCCTAGTAATTTTCAGCCATCTATAATATGATCCCATATTAAAGTGCACGTGAACTTGGATTTTTCCCTGATAATCTTAAAACCTTGGCGACGCCATCGCCTAGCAAATTTTAACGTGATACACTGGAGTTTCGGTGTTGCCTTCACAACCTACGCGCTATTCTTTCATTTGCTCCAGAAAGATTAGGTGACTAAGAAGCTCACATATTCTCGAAACACTTTGGCGACTTCCAGAGCGGTGATGACAGGATTATTGGGACGCCAAACAACTGTGGCGATGACGCTGATCTGTGACCCGCCGGTCTGACCATCGGCTGAAAACGCCTTCGCAGTTGTGTTCAATTTACAAAACGTTCACCAACGCTTAAAATACATTTTTCCTGCAAATTGTCTCTCTCAGTGTCGATGATTACGGTCCATGACTGAATGCGCTCCTCAGCATTGCGCGGTAATGAACTCCAGTGCCGGGATAATGATATCGAATACCTCACTGAGGCCGGTTTACAGCTGGGCTATCAGTTTTAACGAGGTCATGAGCGACCTCGTGATTCGTGCGGTCGGATGAAATCTCACATAGTAACCACATGAGATTGAGTCGGGGTGCGAAGGTGAAATTTGATTAGTAAATGCCGCTACAAAATTGCGGGTAATTTCAAATTGAACGGCTTAAAATAATAACGACATACAGAAGAAATCTGTGTACCTTGAGTTTCCCAGCATCGCAGGTCGGGAATAGTTTGATCAACCTAACTTATCTGCGTTGATCTTATATTTGAACGTCGGCATGGACTCGAATGTCTCCTTTTGTCACAACATATCTTTGTCAATCTCTGTTGTTTGGATGTGGGGGCTGGGTCTCCGTTGCTGATCGGCCTCTAGGGTCATGTTGTATCACCAGATGTCAGCGCACGGGTCATGTTCACACGGCAGGCGGGACGGGGGCGGCGACAAAACAGCGGCCCGGCGCGGCGCGTGCGATTCTCGGCTCGATTAGTGGTCACCTCTATCCGCTGGTAAACAGTTAGTTAACACGTCCCAGCCGCCGTCACGCGAGTCTGTCACGCGCTCTGCCGGGAGACCGCCGGATGTGGGGCCGGTTAGGAGACGGAAGGAGCCACTTCTGGCGCTGAATATCCGGAGAAATCGACTTATTAGGTGTCAACGAGACGTGAGAAAACTAAGACAGGATGCAGGTACTGTTACGGTCGCGACACTGGTTACAATGTCATTTGAGTGCGGTGACTTCCTCCCGACCTGAATTTGCTGGCACTTTGATTACGCTAGCTCTCAGATCAGACTGGCCGAACTAGCTATGACCGGAAGTTACAGCTAATTGAATCACAGACAGACCGCTGCAGCAGCAGCGGACACCTGAACTGGAGCTGCTCGTGGCTGTTCTGACTGACACCTGCTCGGAAACGAGCCCTCTGATAGGTCATCAGTCACTTGCCAGCGGCCGCATATCTTGATGACTTGCCTCGACTCCGCCTCGATTCTCGGGTGACGCCGGCACGCCTGCTTCTCGAGGAGGGACGGAACCGGACCGGACGTGACCCGTCACCCTCATTACAACGGGATCGCTTTGCATTGTTGCCACCGGTCGATCCGGTCGACGGAAGCCTGCACGATGAGCACCGGTGACAAAGCAGAATGTCGGGTGGGTCGCAGCGCGTGGGTGCCGGCAGGAGGCCGGTTTGACCTGACCGGTTCCGGTGATAGTGAACCCTCCGGTCGGACGACAAAGTCAAGATCTAGGTCGGTCGGTACGGCACCGAACTGTGGCCCGTTCGTGGACTCTGTTCGAGCTGTCGTGCGCACTGCGCAGTGTTTGCGTGATTCCTGAGACGCGTTTATAGGGGGGGGTTCTGGGTTGTAAATCATCCATTTGCGCGTTACCCAGCATGTCGCGAGGCGATAGGATCGAACACGTTTATACCTTTACGGTGGCGGATCAGTGACAGCAATCGGGTTTATTGGATCCGGTTTACGGTTGTATCGATATAACGTCTTGTTTGGAGCCATTCTAGGTGTGTTGTTATGCGACTTTTGCAAAATAGCACGACTACTGATCAAACAGCGAAGTTATCGGTAGACCCGGAGCGGTTGCTAAGACGACTTTGACATTCAATTTCCAAAGTCATCGATCGGAATTACAACAAACTAGACGAGTGAATCTCGCTATGATTATGGAATATCTCATTTGTCACGGTTAGATCTCAATCGCGTTATTGTATTGTGTTATTTAAAGGGAATGTTTCACCTTTGTATTAGTTTTAAACTGAGATAGCCATCCTTTGGTCCAATATTGAAATATATAAATTACTAAGGTCATTTTCCCCAAAACTTAACCGTTTTTAAGCAATGTAATTTACCATTTGCAAAATTACTCCAGGCTGGTGCAGCCGCTGATTGGCTGACAACTTTTTCAGCCAATCCCACTTTGTCAGCCAATCAGCATGACGTCATCAAAACTAAATTGTAAACACTTAGTTCTTAGAAGTTAAGTGAGGTTTTCGAGAAAACAAATATCACCATCGTTTTCAGCGGCACTTACTTCATATTTTTTCACTACAACCGGCGTATATTTGACAACTTCCAGAAAGGTGAAACATTCCCTTTAACACCCACCTCATGACATGCAGCGATAATCCACTCCGAGGCTATGTGTTGGTCTGCATGCCGGGCTGTCGTATCACCCTTGTCGCCACCCTTCACCGCCGAGGGGCCGGCGCTGTCGGCGCGCGCTTTCCCGTCGCACCCGTACAGTTCATTCCGCCTCTCCGCCCACTCTCTCTTCTTCTTCGATTACGGGGCCCCAAACGGGCTGCACGTGTCCCCAGTCATGGCACGTCTTCCACGATCGGTCGCACACCACTCCCGCCTTTTCTGCGGCGCGACGCGTGGCGCGGGTGGTGTCCATTGGCGCGTGACCGCTCGTGCTTGAACGACCCGCTGTTCCACGGAGCTGTAAATGGCTCCTGGTACGTCCGGCGAACCCCGGCGACGCGAATATTCAACGGGGTCGGCGCAGTCCGTGCGGTGTGACCTTTGGCAGGTGAATTGGCGGCATCTAGGTCGCGGTGGCGACGGCAGTGGCTGTTGGCTTAGGCGAATGGCTACCCGCCATTGTCGGCTTGCGGTGCACTAGTTTCTCTTGGCCGTGACAGGATCCGCCATCGCCACCACCGCTGCCGCTCATGAGCGGATCCAGGGGGGGGGGGGCAAAGGGGCCATGCCCCCCCCCCCCCCCAAAAAAAAAAAAGAAGACTGAAATCTGCGCAAAATTGACACATTTCCTGATATAGAAAGCAATCTAAGCAACTTTTACTAATGATTTTTTTTAAAATCAGCTCTCAATGCATAAGCATGCGAAATTCGCTTAATTTTCGGAATTGTGTGAGGCTTTTTTGGATTTGCCCCCCCCCCCCGCAAAAAAAAACGTTCTGGATCCGCCTTTGCAGTGCCGCTCATGCTGCCGCTGCTGCCCGCAGAAGGAGAGACATAACGCTGCCCGTCTGACCACGAGGCAGTAACCCGTTACTGAGAGGCTGGTCGCTCCGTGCCTCTCTTACTTATGCTGAGTTGCGCTTCTGACGCGGCAGGCGTCGATCGTGCGTTGATGCAGGAGACTGGGACGTGCTGTTATTAGCTGCGGCCGCTCTGAACTGCGGACCGGTGGTCTGAGCTGCGGCCCGCTGGTCTGAGCTGCGGCCCGCTGGTCTGAGCTGCGGTCCGCTGGTCTGTGAGCTGCAGCCTCTCTGAGCTGCGGACCGCTGGTCTGAGCTGCGGCCCGCCGCTCTGAGCTGCAGCCTCTCTGAGCTGCAGCCTCTCTGAGCTGCAGCCGCTCTGAGCTGCAGCCGCTTTGAGCTGCGGACCGGTGGTGTCATATGGAGAGAGCAGCCATTGGTCTGAGGAAGCTGCCGAGTCAGGCCGCCTGACCTCATGACGGGGACGACCTGACCTCATGACTAGGACGACCTGACCTCATGACTAGGACGACCTGACCTCATGACGGGGACGACCTGACCTCATGACGAGGACGACCTGACCTCATGACTAGGACGACCTGACCTCATGACGGGGACGAACTGACCTCATGACGAGGACGACCTGACCTCATGACGGGGACGACCTGACCTCGTGACGGGGACGACCTGACCTCATGACGGGGACGACCTGACCTCGTGACGGGGACGACCTGACCTCATGACGGGGACGACCTGACCTCGTGACGGGGACGACCTGACCTCATGACGGGGACGACCTGACCTCATGACGAGGACGACCTGACCTCATGACGGGGACGACCTTACCTCATGACGAGGACGACCTGACCTCATGACGGGGACGACCTGACCTCGTGACGGGGACGACCTGACCTCATGACGGGGACGACCTGACCTCATGACTAGGACGACCTGACCTCATGACGGGGACGACCTGACCTCATGACGAGGACGACCTGACCTCATGACGGGGACGACCTGACCTCATGACGGGGACGACCTGACCTCATGACGGGGACGACCTGACTTCGTGACGGGGACGACCTGACCTCATGACGGGGACGACCTGACCTCATGACGGGGCCGACCCGACCTCATGACGGGGACGACCTGACCTCATGACGGGGACGGTTCCTCATAGCGCTGATCTCTAATGTGATACGCCCGTTTGCCCGCTCAGCTGACCCGACCATGTGCTAGCGTGCATTGCCCCGATTTCGACCATGTGGTCGTAACATAAGTTGATGTGTTTCATTCGAAACCGTTGGTGGCCGTACGCTGAACAATTTCAATTTCACCGGAGTATTAATTTTCACATTGTGGACAGATTATATGAGGGCTCATTTTCCTGTTATCATGCGTGCTTGTTGCCATGACGATAGTCTCCGGCCACCCGACCTGGCCAACTGCAATGATCCCGGTCCACGATGCCGTCCCGGTCGACGCCGTATGTGCCCTTGACCTGTCCCGTTTGACCTCAGGTCAGCGAGAGGAAAATCAGCAGTGCGCCCATGTCGCCGCGGAAGATCTCCACTCACGAGCGGCTGATGGAATCCATCAGGAAGCAGGGGATCTCACTGAAGAAGACCCCGTCGGTACCCGCCAGGAAAGGTCAGTTTCCACCGACCGGACACGGGAATATCGCCCTTGTTGTCCGCCAGTCAAACATGCAAATATCGACTTTGTCTTCATCTGTGCAATGACGTAGCTGTGAGATGGTGCTTTGTTGTTATTTCAGTTTCTTACGTGTATTATGCAGAGTTTAAAACAAAAATCCGCTTGCAAGTGCAGGCGTCTGACAAAGAACAAAGTGGATGGCAAAGGCACCAAGTGGGACTACTGTAGTTACTGGGTTTACAGGTTTACCAGTGATTTTTTCCCCTGGTAACCCTTTATGTCTAGCCAGTGTGAGATTTGTAACGAACGAGACCACGGGTACTCGTTTATACGAATATCCATGCATACGCGACTCAGTCGCTGTTTCTTTTTTAACAAAATTCCGGAAGAAGTCTTGGGATGGGAACTTCGGCTTGGCGTGCTCATTCTCGTGCTGAGGGCTGTTACATCAGGGTACCTAATTAACCTAATGCGCCAGTTAAATAACACCCGTGATTATCCTGATATTATGTAATCACCATGTCACCAACGTGCCGTTGGTGACATGGTGATTACACAAGGCTGACATCGGGCAGGAGAAAGTGACCAGGCCACAATAATAGAGAGGAGACCCCATTTCGATATCTGCCTCTCCCTTGAAGAATCCCTTGATCCCATGTGTGGTTAGATGACAGCCAAGGTCAGACTATGTTCCTCTTATCCCTTCTCTCGGCTTCACCGCTCCTCTCCCTTCTGGATAATACCCCTCCTGTCTTCCCACTGCTCTTTCCACTATCATTATCCTCTTTTCACCTGTCTTGCGCTTAGCGTCTGTTGGTAAAGTTACCATCACGTTTAGTACCAAATGTGTGCACGTGGTATTTCTCAACACACGGAGCTTATTAAGTAGTTTATCTCAAGTGAAGGGAAGTTACCATCCATTATATCCCACTTCACCCGTGGATGTTACGACATTATTCGTTACAATTTTGCGAAACTCGTTCCTGTCCGGCGCGGTTTAAATCTGGCCATTATCCTAAATGGCTCTTCCATGAAGAGAGCCATTTCGAGATCCTTTTCTGAGGGAGTTCAATGTCAGCCTTTATTGCCGGTGGACTGGCAATTGGAGAAGCTTGCTAATTCGCCTGGAGAGCACGCAATACGACGGTTTAATTCGTATGTTCACTTGCCATAAAAACCAAAAACAGTTTGTACTCAATCATAAAATGGCATCTTGGAGCTATGATATGCAATTAAATCTGAGCATTTCAGTCGTGTGCCTACTTGCCATAGCAAACCAAGAACTGCTTGCACTCAATCCCAAACAGGACATGTAGAAGCTAGGATCTGCACTTAAATCCGGGTGTAATTGTTCCCTGAGTAAGAGGATGCCCACAAGTATAGCCAGTGAGTCCTGACCTCGGTGCGTCCCGTTGCGTCCTGGAGCCTCACGAAACGCCGCCCTGACCGTGATGACCGCCCTGACCGTGGTGACCGTTATGACCGTGAGAATGACAGTCGAAGCCTGCCGACTGCTGCGGCGGACTGGCCCGCTTTTTGTGCCCGCCCCTGGTCACTGTCGTACCTCACTCTGACCCGGATAGCACTGAAACAATACGGCCGGGTCAGCGGGCAGCGCTCGGTTCACAAGCCGTGCGAGACCCGACAGAGACCTGACGGCGACCTGACGGCGACCTGACGGCGACCTGACGGCGACCTGACGGCGACCTGACGGCGACCTGACGGCGACCTGACGGCGACCTGACGGCGACCTGACGGCGACCTGACGGCGACCTGACGGCGACCTGACGGCGACCCGACGGCGACCCGACAGAGACCCGACAGAGACCTGACGGCGACCTGACGGAGACCTGACGGCGACCTGACGGCGACCTGACGGCGACCTGACGGCGACCTGACGGCGACCTGACGGCGACCTGACGGCGACCTGACGGCGACCCGACAGAGACCTGACGGCGACCTGACGGCGACCTGACGGCGACCTGACGGCGACCTGACGGCGACCTGACGGCGACCTGACGGCGACCTGACGGCGACCTGACGGCGACCTGCGGCGACACGACAGAAACCCGACAGAAACCCGACAGAGACCTGACGGCGACCTGACGGCGACCTGACGGTGACCTGACGGCGACCTGACGGCGACCTGACGGCGACCTGACGGCGAGCCGGCGGCGAGCCGGCGGCGACCCGCCCACGACCCTTCAGAGTCCCAGGAGTGGCCCAGCACTGCCCTGACGGTGACCCGACGGTGACCCAGCCCAAATGAGAAATGTCAATCGGACGGCCGGTCCGCCCATCTGACGGTTTGATTGCCCCGGTCACGACGTGCGTCGAGCCGACCAGGCGCGTCAGAGGTCAACTCTGTTTCTCACGCCGTGTTCTACCGGAATGTGGCTCCTCAGGGGCCCACGCGGGTTAAGACGGGTTCTGACGGGAGGGAAAGCGCGTTTTACAGTCGGTAGAGTTCGAGATGTCTCGCCCCGCGGGGTAATTGTGGACGATCGTGCGCCGGTCGGACAGGCAATTGAACAACAAGCGTGCCTTAGCAATGATTATTTCAGCCGGGTGATGGTAATCTGAGGAATGCGATGCGATCGTGGTCCGGCTTCACATCCGTTTGAGGGCATTAAGCGTGGTTCGTTAGATAGAAAGGCAGTGCACGCATGCGATAAGCATTCGGAATCGGGGGTTGAGGAAAAACTGTTCATGAAAAGGCGCCGAGTGTTCTGAGTTGAGTCGCTCTCAGAATGGTGTGAGACATTTATATATGCATTGTGGTTTTCACAATGAAACGTCGTTATATTTCTCCTCTCTCCTAATAATAATCCTAAAAATAATAATAATAATAATCCTATAAGCTCTCCTCTAATGAAATCCATTTGCACAAAGCGGATCCGTTGACTCATACCTCAATGCATAGAGTGAGATTTAAAGGAAATAGTTCACCTTCGGAATTTTTTTCAGAGCACGATTTTATTATATTTTGTAATACAGTTTCTTTTTTTCTTTTTAAAAATGGTCCTACATCGCGCCAATTCAGGACAGAAAGTAGTAAATTATTAAGTTTATGGTGTGCGTTATTGTCTGCGCATGCTCAATGACAGTGCTGGCACTCTCAGACGGTACGGTATATCATATATGCGCCGCATTCTTTCGCCAAAAAGTCAAATATCTTCGGCTGGAGAGTCTTTTCAGCCAAGCGAAGTTGCAGATAAGGAGTGTCTCAACACGGGCTACACAACTGCTATTTCAGTTCAAAACCCCATGTTGAAGGTGAACTATTTCCTTTAATGCCACGCCTTCATTGCGATAAAGCGCACTAAAAATGTACTGCTTTGATCTAACAAAATCAGATACAATGACATACCATGCATCATAATTGTATTGCAATGCGATTAAATGACAAGCAATATTATGCAACACATTGCGGTGCAAAGACATATTTGATGTTTGATGCAGGCGAGTGTGACTGTCTGAGGGCTTGTGGTGGCGGCCGCGGCACGAGGCACGCTGCTCAGCTACCCTAACTAACCGCCCCTGCCTTCCTCACTGTATCGCGTGATGGCTCGGTGTCGTGACCACACTGATGTGCCAGACCCACGCCTGCTGAACCGACCCACGGCTCTTCCGCGCCCACTCGGAAACAGCTGCGAGACCAATGCGCCACCAAAGGTCGCCGCAACCGCCGCCTCATGGCCGCACCGCGTCGTGATCGCCGCGGGACTCAGAGCGGCTGACTTCTGCGGCGTGATTTTGGCGCACTGCTCTCGCGATTTCGCGGCTGAGGCATGGGGGGGGGGGGGGGGGGGGTAAAAACGGGACGGGTAGCGGTACGGAGCGGGTCACGTGCTTGTGGCTCCCGGACATGGCGAGTGGAACGGGGCGGGTCACGTGACCGGTACTGGCATCGATCACGTGCCAAGTGGCTTGTGAAATGGTCTAGACACAAACAGAGAAGTAGGTGTAGACAAAAAACCTGTCCCGAAACGGGTTCTCTTCACGAGTTAACCACATGACGTGTGCATTACGTTAAATGTCACAGTCTGCCCATATAGCACTAAGCCAGTCACTTGGAATTATATGGCAATATGCGTGGGAACGTTTCCACTTCGCGACCATGCACCGTGCCGAAATGCCGAGAGATGCCATATTTTGCGAAGGAGCTTGTGAACTTTTCTTCCAAATTTCCAATGCAACTGAAGGTTATCGCGGAAGATTCGCGTGTCATGACATCATGACTCATGTCATGACATCATGTCATGACGTCATGACTGGCAAACATGGTGCAGCGTGTCTATCAAAAGTCAACATCGTCAGGCTTTCGTGAACCGTACCCGAGTGTGTGCACCTTATCAATGCTAGAGTTCCGGGTGGGTGGCTATGCAGATAGATAACCAATCTATGAGGTCGGGGTGGGTGTCTGTGATGTAGACCTGATGTGACGGCACGCGGCTGGGTCCGCCCACCGGAAGTCCGACTCCAGCGCGGAACGTCCCATCTTCCCCAGAGACGCCGTGCCATGACCGACCAGTTTTAGCATTTTCCCCGTTCGTCACGTGTGCCGCGGCCGGGAAGAAAGTGTAGTTAAATGCCAAATTGCAGGGCCGTCCAAGTCGTATTACCAAGTCTTGCCAGTCATAGACATTACGTGTCGTAAAACTCTGATTGCCGGCACTTAGTGATGGGGATTTCGAGGGGCTCATGTGTGAAATTACAGAGTGCACCCCGGCAGCCCAGCTGGTGCTTGTTTTGGGATCGTGGGTTGTTGGCCCGGGCCCTGGCATACGGTCGGAATTATTAGGACCTTGACCCGGTGTGTGCGCCGCGCTAGTGCGTTCAAAACATTGATCGAGCGAAATGCCGCAGGAGAAATCAAACATAAGGGCCGCATGACCTGGCTGAGGAATGAGATCGAGATGTTTAATTATTGGCTACTGGCAGATGATTCCTTATCTAGTTTATTGATATATTTATATTACATGGAACAATTAAAGTGTGCTGGAGGATGTTGACTTTCCTTCGCGGTATACGAAGAGAGGATCCAAACAATTTAGTTGCAGCGATTCGTCCTTGCTGGCTTATGTGGCCGGCTCCTTATCTTAAATGGCCATCTTAAACCTCTCCTGATCTCCTGTTGGCTGTCACGTCTCTCACTTTCTTTCGTCACATCTCCGTTCCTCTTCCTTTCCCTTTCTTTGCACAGTTTTGTCAATCTCTCTGTCTTCCCCTTCTTCTCTTCTCTCTTGCCTATATCTGTGCAATTTATTGTCCCATGCCATTTTGCCCCTCTTTTGAATTGCCCGTGTCTCTTTTCTATTCTCTCCCTCCATCCCGTCCTTTCTTGCAACACCTTCCTCTACATCCCTGCATCTTCTCGCCACAGCTCAGCTTCTCCTGTGTATCCTCCCTCGCCTCTCTGTTCTCTGCCCTTCTCCCTACCATTCCCCTTCTTCTCGCCGCCTGAGTGACAGCCCCCTGGCCAGAGAACGTGACTGCGCTATAGGCACCCCCCGTCTCCGGCCCCGTCCGGTTTCCGCCGGCAGCGCTGGGCCTCGCATAATGAACGGAGCTCTGGCGCCCGGCCGCGAACCTGGCCCCGTGAGAACGTCACGTGATCGTCACAGGACCGTCACAGGACCGTCACAGGCCTTCATGAGCCGTCACAGGACCGTCACAGGCCTTCATGAGTCACAGGCCTTCACAGGCACAGGATCTCACAGCCTTGCGGAGAGCTGTGAAACTGGGTTGGCCTTTTCGAAGTCGATCGGCCTTTTTAATGAAGTGACTTCTGAAGATTGCTGGAAGGTCATAGCGTATCATCGAAGCTGGTTTGCACCAAATTATGAGAACGCCAAATTTGGACATGCAGTTTGTTTTCGGCTGGTTACCCTTGGAAGCACGTCCTTCACAATACTTGCGATTTTTGCGCGCGTTATCTTCGCGTGCAAAAGCTGAGCTGCCATTCTCCCACGTTCCGCCCGCGTCATTCCAGCCATGAAACCCCCATACCGCACCGCTGCGAGCCTGACCATCTCCTCACCCGCCCACGACCGCGCTCCTAACCTGTCCATCCCCGCCGCCTGGCGCTCCCACGCATCTGTATTCTGGACCCCGTGTTTACCTGGTCTGAGAGACGGCGGAGACGCGCCGCTGCTCGCCGCCGGGCCGGCGCACCGCGCCACATTAGGTACTGTCTGACCCCAGTCACCGGAGATTAGGACAGGACTGAGAGATCTCCCGGATGCATATTTCTCAAGTGTATACAGGTGGCGGGCGTGTTTGGAAATAGCAACCACTTAGGGAGACAATAAGTCAGTCGACAGTCAAAAATATAGATATTGCTTTGATTTTTTTTTTTTGGGGGGGGGGGGGGGGGGGGGGGGGGGGGGCGGGGGTGGGGGGGGGGGGGGGGGGGGGGGCATCGTCCATACTTGGTTCTCCAATATATCTTCCGGTTTTTGAAAATGTTTGAAAAGTTTGATTTTGGGAAATTGTTCCCCCCAAAAGTTGTTTGTTCATCCCAAAATCAAACTTTTCAAACATATTCAAAAACCGGAAGATATATTGGAGAATCAAGTAAGGACGATGCCCCCCCCCCCACCCACAAAAAAAAAAATCAAAGCAATATCTATATTTTTGACTGACTTATGTCTCTCAAGTGGTTTCTATTTCCAAACACGCCCGCCAGCTGTATACACTTGGGAAATATCCTTCCCGTATGGGGATCCCACGGGTGGAGGGGAGCGTCCTCTGAGGTGGAGACGCGTGGCTGGGCGGTGAGTTGGATTGTGTTCGAGTTGAGCTCAGAACGATGGGTACTAGAAGAAGCTTTGAGAAGTGCTCAAGAGGAAATCCCAAATATTATCCCATCACCATTGTTTATTTTAGAGCTTGTGAAAAGCTCGTGGGAAGCTCTCACATCGTTCGGATCAGCGTTTTAATGAGCTACATAAGCTCAGAAGGAGATACGAAGAGCTTTGGGAACCTTGATGGCTCTCACGAGAGGCTGGGAGGAGCTTGCATAGCTGCTGAGTAGCTCCGGAATTGTGGATCGGATGAGCCGACCGGCCAGCGGCGGAGAGGAGACCGAGAGGAGACCGGAGAGGAGACAGAGAGCAGACCGATAATGAGCTTCTGGAAAGGCCTGAAATACGAGGCCGACGATCCCAAATGAGAGGCTGCGACTGATTATAGACATCAAGCTGACTGATCGAGGCCTTGTTACGATACGGGACGCTCGCAGGTATAGCGTAAATCTGGAGTACCATCTTTTGTGGCATTCAGTGAACGTATCACCACGAATGTGCGGGGGGCCGTCACGTTATCTTGCCATGAGTGCTTTGACCAACACGGAACTGTTTAGAAATCTGCGTCCCATGATTTAATCGTTCATCAAA
>JAXIVJ010000141.1:0-25000 GCA_036785665.1 Chirona hameri | reverse complement strand
ATCGAAAGCTCTTGAAATATCCAATCACAACAATGTCACCAAAGGTTAGCACAGGCCAATAGTTAGGCTCCATAGATCATCAAAAGTGAAAAGGGCTATTTTGGCGAAACGTTCGCAAATCACATTTTACATAATAAGGATACGGCAATAATGTTGACGCTATCTAGTTCGTCTCGTCAAGGCGCGACGAACCACATTCATTTGGACCATTTTAGGTCAACTTATAAATTTGACCTCAGTTCAAGGTCCAGTGGCGACCCAAGTAGGTCATGTTGCATATTTAGAGACGTGTTTCGACGAGGCAAACACATGGATGCCAGTTTCACTTCTTTATCTTCATCCTATCGAAAGTTATTGACACAAAAAGTGTTGGTGACCTCAGCTGACCTCGGCTGACCCTGTAGGGGTCACTGAACAAAAAATGCACCTGGATAATCAATCATAGCCTATGAAAACATGATCCAGACGGAATTGGACTGATATCATGCGTATCCTCGGAATAGGAAACATTTGAATATTTCCCCATTGACTTATAATGGGAGGTCACGAAATTGACCCGACCTTAAGTCACCGATATACAAAATCGGAGATATTCGAATTGTAGGTACCTATGACCTTATGAAATCCTGTAAATTGAAACCGATCGGCGGAAGCGGTGGCTGTGGTACCACCGCAAACTTCTTTGGAGGTGTGGTCACGTGACTTGACCTGATATGACCCGTGGTCAAGAATTGCACACAATGTGGGTAATATATGCCCAAACAGGTGTGTCAAAAACGGCAGCTGAAACGGCGGCGCTGTGCACCCGTACGCCGTTTTTGAAACGGCGGCGCTGTGCGCCGTGTGCCGTGTTTGAAACGGCAAAAACGGCGTGCTGCCGTTTTTTTCGCTATCCTCGAAAACTCTTGGGGGGGGGGGGGGGGGGGGGGGGGGGGGGGGGGGTAGTCTAAACGCCCCGCCCCCGGCACGGCGCGGGTTAACATAAAACATTATGAAAAAGTGCCACCCCCGTTTCCTACTATGAACTGTATGCCTTTGTAAACCCGCCTGTCGTCTGATAAAATACTCGTACCTGACGACTGACGTTTTTTCTTTCTCGAAGTAGCCCACCAGAGTGGGCTGCACCGATCGCGTCATCACCGTATCACGGTAACCTACGACATTTACGATAATTCTTGCTTGCAATTGCCGCCCCGTCGGCAGAGACAGAGAGGACAGCTACAGGGCCGCACGCCAGTTTGAGCACATCCGTAACGTTGACGTGGGATAAACTTATAAACCAAATGCATCAGATGCTTATCGCCGTCAGTGCGCCATTTTAACGACGACGCGAAGCCGACAACTGCTACCAAATGCACTGCTACCAAAGTTGTCCATTATATCTCATAGAACATAATGGAAAAAGGAAAAGGAAGGAAAATAAAGGTATACGATACTGCTATAAAGGCAAAGCTATATAATAATACTTATGGCATGCTATACAAGAAAACCACTAAAAAAATGAAAGTGACATAAGGAGGTTTTCATATTGTATTTAACTTTTTGTGAAGAAAATTGAGAAGCTTATTTTTAGGGAAATGTCGGCCACACCAAAGTTGGGGGGGGGGGGCCCGGTCCAGATGTGTGTGTGTGGGTGGGGTGGGTGGGTGGGTGGGTGGGGGGGGGGGGGGGGGGGGGGCTAGCGCCCCCGCTGCCCCCTTGTTCCCGGGCCCCTATTCAGGATACTGGATATCCTAACGTTTTCTTTCAGTCGCAGTATTTTACCGTACAATGCATCCTGGTATCTTCCCGTATTTTCCAAAGAGGATCACAGACCCGTAGCCAGGCGGGTGCACTGGGTGCCCGTACACCCCTGGGAGCTCTATGCACCCTCTGACCTTAGTCCGTGCACCCCTAGTAGTTAAGGTAAAGGACATTCGCAGTCGAGTAAAAACAGTTGAACACAAGTGCTTTTGAACCTTTCAGTACAATCCACTAAGTAAGACATATATCAAGACACATATGTCCAGATATCATATTTGCTAAATGTTAAGACTTTGGGTTGCTAAATATATGCCAATGGTTTTGCACCCTCTAGAAATTATTGTGCACCCTCTGGAAATACAGTCTGGCTACGGGTCTGTAGGACCATTTTCTTTCAATCAAGGTACACAAGCGTTTTGTCCACTCCGCTTCACCTCTCCTTTACTCTGTCTCTACCTAATCTGATCCTTTAAAGAGATTACCTCGTACCCGACTGTTTTCGTCTCTGTCCGTCATTTTCCCGTATCTGCCGATCAACAAAGGTACCAAATGACGCCCTCGCTCCAAAATAAACACCTTATCTAGGTCAGCACGAACTCGTGGATCTCGTTGTGGATCTCTCCTGGATTTACAGCACCCTCGGAGCCGATGGCGGTCATCTCCTCACCTCTGCTGACCAATCTGCCGCACGTATGGTGTCCACTGCGCCTTCGGGCGCCCGGCCGCGCTCCCTCGGGCGCTCATTACGCGCACGATTGCCGCGCACAATTACCGATCGGACCTGCCGTCATTAGACCACGAGCGCCGCGCGTGCGCCGAACTCGTGTCAGCCGTGCCGGCCTCGCCGCACCGCACCGTACCGCGCCGCCGACCCCTGACCGCGACCCTGCAAGGTTGCCGACGTTCGTGGAAAGTGCGCGCCGATGGCAGTGGCGGTGGTGGTGGAGGCAGTGGTGGCGGTGGCGGTGGTGGCGGCGGTGATGGAAGTGGTGGCCGGTGGCAGAGTTCGTAGGCAGGGGCGGCAGGGTGGTCGTTCGTTTGAGGGCGGTGGTGGTCGGCTTTGAGGTGGATAATTGGTGAAGGTAATTCGATGCCAGTTCCGCTGCGTGGTTTGGTTTTCTCCATAGAAAAACAGCTCAAGGCTGTCGGCAACGATCGCCGCGCCAGCGCCAACGGCGAAAGGACGGAGCAGCAGCTTGCGGCTACGACTGGTGCTGCCACCTATAGCGGAGTTGATAAACTAGTGGTTCTTGTATGTTGTCGCTAGGTGACGTGCATGTGCCAGGTGTTATATTCCATGTAAGAGAGGGCGCGGGGCAATGGGGATTGGGGGCGCCACCATAGGGGCAGGGGTGGCAGACTGCCACCCTTTCCGTGACACTGGGGTGGCATTGCCACCCCTAAAATTTAGGCCACCGTCAAAATTGTACCGGTGCTGTTTTGCTAGAATTGTGGATTCCGACCGCTACAAACACATGGAACAGTTCCCTTCGCCGACCAATGCAAATGTTAGTCACGTTAGTCTGTAGTGCTATTCAGACTATATTATCTATAGTCATACTCATGGCCATAATATTCGCCAGTTTGACCGAAACTTTCGCTCTGTATCATGTAATCTAACTTGACTTATTCTAACTGAGAGCACGCCAATGCAACAGCTGTGCCGGCGCCACTGGGCGGGGCAGGCCAGGGTGGCGGCAACGGGCATAGCAAGGCCAAGCAGGGCGGACAGGGTAGGGCGGGTCAGGACAGGGAGGGACAGGGCAGGACAGGGCAGGACAGGGCGGGACAGAGGAGGGCGGAGGCAAGACAGGGCAAGGCAGGACAAGGCAAGGCAAGGCAAGGCAAGACCTATCGAAAGTATGCCGGTCATTGTTTAGGCCGGTCAATATTGAGATCGCCAGAGTTCATCAAAAGTAAAATTTCGGCTATATACATATATATCTATGGGTGTCCTTAACAAAACTGTATATATCTCGACAGCTCAAATAGTTAGCGACACACAAAAAAAGTTTGTAAGATACATAGATTTTGTGTCACTGAGGTTCCATCGGAATTGACCTAACGTCACGAGATAGGTCAGCAGAAGCCATTGAACTTCAAATATTCTAAGAAATGGCTATTTTTAAAAGAAATAACTTGTTACAGGAACATGATAGAGAAAACGTTTTTTATCGTTGGGTTTCTCTCGCCGAGGTGCATACGTCGAATGCTATATTGAGTGACCTTTAGTTGGGTCATATAAAAAATGACCTAACCTGAGGTCAGATCAAGGGCAGGTCAAGATCAAATTTTACATCAATCGATGCGTCTCATCGAGCCCAATGCAATGGTTAAACCCCCTATTGCTCTTCTTTGGTTTGATAAAGAGTTATTGAAGAAAACCACACGTGAGATGCCTCGAAGAGGTAAAAAAAGAAAGGCCCGGGTGACTCAGGCGTTGGGCTCGGAACCCATGGGTTCCTGGTTAGAGTCTGGCTACTGGCAAGGCCATTCGGTTCCCCTGCTTGGGTCGGCGTGAGAGCCCCCGACTATAAATGACGACAGTCGCGAAGTCATAAAGCCTCATACCACCAACCACCAGACTTCAAAGAACAGAATTGTGGAATATAATTGTGACAAAGAACAGAATAGGGCATTGCATTTGGCACAGTGGTGGATCTAGTGAAAACTGGTCAAATTAGCCTTTTCCCTATGGATTTATATGTTTTCTTAGTGGGGAGCTCACGCAATCGACCTGACCTTATAACAAATATAGAGATAAACGAATTGTAGGTACCTATGACATTAGGAAATCGTGTGAGTTTCAAACCGTTCTGTCAATCACTATGGCTTTGGCACGGCCACAACACTTCAAAAACTTGCTTGGAGGTGGGGTCACATAACGTGACCTGTTGACATGACCTGAGATGACCCTCAGGTCAAAAGTTTCACACAATGTGGGTTATTGATGCCCAAACAGTCACTTGCCAAATTTGGCGGCTCTGCGCGCCGCCGTTTTCCGCTATTCATGAAAATCCTCGGGGGGGGGGGGGGGTGATATCTGCCCCACCGGGCAGTGCGCGGGTGTTTGATAATCGCGCGGATTTGGATTAAATTGATTGTTTATCAATATATAACCGTCGCCTCCTGCATCATCGATTCATCTCGGGCGCTGGCTGCTTGCACGTTTCTTTCACGCGATATGACTTCGTGCATTGCGATGTTTTCTTTGTTGTAATTTATCTGATAATATCTGGTTTTGTTCTGATAGAAGTTTATCACATACGCTGTTTGGAAGTAGTGAATGAATGTCAAATGTGTGTGGATAAACTTGCATGACATATAATGGCATATCGCATGATAATGGCAGGGGTCCGGTATCAACATAAAATGTGTTAACAATATTTGAAGAACTTGCAAAAATATATATCAGATAATTAATAACACAAAAATAGGACGAAATGGGTTGGGTTTTAATCTTGTTTGTCGCGAGTTTATAAAGTATTGTATACTTCCGTAGCAGCATTGTATACTTCCGTGGTACTTTTTCCCAGTAGAGGATACATGCGTATCTACTCAGTCAATGTTGCCACCCCTGGCAAAAATCCGTGGCGCCACCCCTGGCGCGGGGTACGCACAGGGGCGCAGCCAGACCTTCGTCAGGGGGGGGGGGGGGGCGCAGCATTCCGAGGGGCCCCCTCGATCAAAACCACCCCCTCCCACCAAACAAAAAATGTCGCGAAATGGTATATCCTCGGCTTTGGGCCACTATATTTTGCCGGGCCCCTAAATAGTCGCAAAAACGTCGGACAGGCCCATGTCGAACAGAACCTATGCGTAGATTCACTGATAAGTTCTTAGTCTGAACCAAAAGAATTTGCGGCAACTGATCCCTGTTGGCACCATGATGTGAAGTATTAACACGCGCACCGACGTGGGGGCGGATATCCGTCCCCTGAGGTTTTAGTAAATATTGGAAAACGTCGGCACGCAGCGCCGCCAAACTTGGTGTAACTCTTTGGGGAACAATCACCCAATTTGTGTACCAATTTTTATCTCGAGTCATCTCAGGTCAGGTCAACAGGTCACGTTAAGTGATCCCACCTCCAAACAAGTTTTTGAAAGTTTGTGGTCGTGCCAAAGTGATCGACCGAGCGGTTTGAAACTCACAAGATTCATTTAGGCCATAACCCATAAGTACCTACAATTCATTTATCTCGAATTTGTAATATCGTTGACCTAATGTCAATTCGATTTAGTAAACTTCCATTATATGTAAATGGAGAAAATGAAAACACGTAGAAATCCACAGAAAACGCTTAAATTTGACCAGTTTTCACCAGATACCTACGCCATTCTTGTGCCAAATACAAATACCCAAGTCACATTTTTGTTCTGTGACCTTTACGAGGTCAACTCAGATGACCCAAGAGGTTACGTGTGTTTTTCTTCAATACTCTTTGCCAAATGAAGGTAGAGTAATGGAGTTATCAACATTGTGTTTCGCTCGTCAAGACACGTTGATTGATGTAAAATTTGAACTTGATCTGACATTGTCCTGAGCACAGGGCAGGTCAATTGTCGAATATGACCAAACTAGGTCATGATCATCCGATATACCATTCGATGCGTCTGGACAGAGAAACAATGGTGAAAACTGTAGGTATCACTTTATCATGCGTATCTCAAAAGTTATTCCCTAAAAACAATTCAGCGATTTTAAGAATGTTTCACGTTCGATGGTCTTCTCTGAGCTAGCTATTGACCCAAGATCAAATCTGATGAAGCCTGAGTGACAACAAATTAAATTATCTTTCGGACGTTTTTCGCGCGTCGCACCTCTTTTTGTTCCCGAGATATAGACGGGTTTTGGTAAGGACACCCATTTATGACCTACATTTTACCTTTGCTGGCCTCTGGTGACCTCAATAACCTAAATGACCTGACGTAAAATAACGACTTAGTACTTTCGTTAGACCTTGTTTCGAGCTATCTAACTTGTTTCTGTTCGTCGCTATACGTTGCATGACTTTTGAAATTTTATAGGGGCGGGTATCCCCCTCCCCCCGTCGGTTCGAACTTGGTGCGGACCCCGTCTGTGCGTGGGTTAACCATTTGAGATGCAGCACAAGGCACCTTGAATGTACCAGCAGCAACACAATCAATAAGAGGCAACGCGGAACGTCTGGCCCTCAACATTTTATTCCGAACCAATAACCGCAGTGAGACGCGCAAGGTGGTAATCGAAAGCTCTCAATGAGCCGCATCTAACGCTTACGATACATTTTCAAAATAAGGTCACATCTCAGGTCACAGCCAGGTCAAAAGTCAAAATTGAGGTATATCAGATAATTAATAACACAAAAATAGGACGAAATGGGTTGGGTTTCTTTGTGGGCCATATTTTCCATCCAAAGCCTTAGATTGGAACTATTATCGCACAAAGTACTCCAAAGTTATAATGCATCTCCCGCATTAGGAAAAAGTAGCATTGTAAGCAAAGGTCAAGGTCAAGATCAGGTCACAAAAGGTCACTGTTGGCAAGAGGTCTACGAAAGTCATGCGACACATGTTTATGGGTTATTTTACACGTATAATTTAATAGTAGCAGCCATTTTCACAACCTGACACCATATACGGTCAAGGTCAGGTCACATAAGGTCAAAAATTTTAATTGATTAATCTAAATAAAGAAGGCATGTTTCTAGACCAGTTTTGTCTCAGAAAAACAAAGGTGGCATTTATTTGTCTGTATCTGGTCAATACAAGCCAAAAAAACGTAACTTCAAAAAATGACGTCATGAGTTACTTATACTTGGGAGCCATAAGTCAATAAAGATATTGCTTTGCAAATTGGTTTGGGTATCGTCCATACCTGGTTCACTCATATATATTCTGTTTTGTATATCTTCAAAACAAAAATTGTGAAAAGTTTTCTGAAAGTTATATTTTTATTTTTAGGGGTCAAAAACCCTTAATTTTTCAAATCCGAGATCGTAATTTTGAAGAGAATGTCATTTCCTTTCTTTTGACGTTTTTTATTTTCAATTTGCTTCAAAACTCTATTTTCTACGATTTGTCAAACATTTATCGTTTTTCGACCAAAAATGGCGTGACATGACGTCATTAAAACGTCATTATCTCCCAAAGCACTTCATCAGTTGCATTGAAATTTTGTGAAAAGACGTAGAATTAATTCAGCATAAGCTACTGTAAGTTTTACGTCGATACCTGTCATAGGGGTTGGGCTGAGGGACCGATGCCTTCTCCCATTGGGCCGAGGGGCCCTCCGGGCCCCTCGACCCAATGGGGGGGGGGGGGGGGCACGTGCCCCCTGTGCCCCCCCCCCCTAGCTGCACCCCTGGGTACGCACCAACCAATGATAGCAGGCATTGGGATGGTTTCCATATTTCATTTCCATATTTGCATTAATATTTGATAAAGTGACGGTGAATGTGGAAAAGCGCAAATTGTGGGAATGGAATGACCTATGTCCACCTATCCGTGACCTAACTGTGACCCGTGCGGTTTCTTATCTCGATTGACAGTTGACAGATATATTGCGATATACATACATAGCTTCTTAAAGGGAATATCCCACCTTAAAGGGACTATCCCACCTTAACATTATATTTGAGTTGAGATAGCCATTTTGATGGCTTGGCATTTAAATTAAGTATGGTAGCGGTTAAAGCAACCACAATGATTACAAAAAATGACATCTGTAAAAAATAAGGCCCATTTGTATTTGAATAGGACCTCTAAACCGACAGTGTCGTCGCTCTTTACCCAACTGGTAATGATAGTCGACTTGTATTAAGGTCAGCCTTGGAATATTTTCGTCTTTCATTTCTCGATCCCCGGGTGGTTCGCAATCTAAGCCAATCTAGACACCGGATGGTTCACTTTTTCTGCGCAATAGAGGTCGACACAAATTGTGCCATATATTTGGCAGCACAAATGATTTCCCTGTTATTAAAAAAAAAATCATGTGATGTCACCAACCCAACTTCACGCTCAAAACTAAAAGTTGCATATCTTCCAAGATAAGCATTTTTTTCGGAAAAAAGTTCACGAACATGTTCAGCTCGCTTGACATGTAGACATACAATTAAGTGTGATTCGACAACTTTCAAAAAGGTGGGACAGTCCCTTTAAGCGTCACATTAGTCGGTAACATATCCGTTGTGCGACAAAAGTTAGCTATTATCTTCTCTCCGACTGGCCGGCTGTCATTCAGACATCATCTGCACTTCTCTATCATGCCACTGCCGGCGGGAATCGCGTTGCACGCCGTCGTCAATCACAAGAGCGTCCGAGCGTCCTAGGTCCATATACATAACTCGGGCTCGAATGGCCTCAGTTGATAAAATGGGGCGCCGCTGCAACTGTCCAGGGGGCTATCTGTCTGACGGGAGCTCGTTCGAGGGAAGGCAGACATTGCGCCACCACCAGCTGACGCCTGGGGGCATCTCCGGTGACCCGGGCGTTGGTCTGGGACGCAGCGCAGCTGTGGCTGACCCCCAGAGGCCATAGAGTCCATGGAGTCTATGGAGTCCTGAAAGTCCGCAGAGCCACGCGGAGAACACGGGCCGAAGTTTGAGAACAAGTTAAGCTCCATTCTGTTAGAGAGCTCTAGCGACATGCTTTGGCGTTCCGACACACTGTTCAGATCAAAGACTGTCTCCAGAACCCCGCTCCACCCCCGCCCCCGCCCCCGCCCCCGCCCCCGCCCCCGCCCAGAGGAGTGCGGCAGACGCCGGGCGGTCTGCGGCGGAGAGAACGGGCTGCCCGGCGCCCGGCGGCCCCGGCGGCTCTCCCCGGTCAATACATCCGAGTGGTGCGGCCGCCGCGGGCAGAGGGCCTCGCGCCGGTCAGGGTCGCTACGGACGCCTTCCATCGATCCCCGGCGGCGGCGGCGGCGGCGGCGGCGGTGGCGGCGCCGCTACCTAGGACGACAGCGTGGGCTGCAGCGTGGGCGACAACGTGGTGTGCCGCAGTGTGCGACAGCGTTCTGTGTGCTGAGACATAGTCAGATCAGGACGAAGGCAGAAGGACTCAGGAGTGGTGTGGAGTGGCATGGAGGCCGGTTGAGTGCTGGCATCGGGCGTGGCGCCGCCGTGACCCTGCCACCGTGACCCGTGAGTGGAGTGGACCTGACCTCCGGCTCGCGAACGTGAGTGAAGGGACTCGGCGGCGAGCGAGGACGCAGGACGCCCCTGAACTTCAGGAGGACATCACTCGGAGGACGCCCCTGACCTCCGGGATCTGAGGACCACCCTGATCTGAGGACGACGCCTTGTGTACATTCCGGGTGGCCTCGTTGACTCGGTGATGCTGGAGCGATAAGGCTCAGTCATCAGCCGATGGCGATAGTTGGCTTTGTTACCACGGTTGCCGTGCTGACCGCCACTTGCTGCCGGTATTGGTAATTACCTGCTGCCGGTATTGGCAATTACCTTCTGCTGGTAATGTCTGGTAACCAATCACCTCTCGCCAGCACACGGCCTCGACAGCTCATTTCGGAGAAAAGCACCAGCTGATTAAGCACGCAGAGTAGCACTTTTTAGAGCTCTGGCGCAAGAGATAAACCGACTTATCAAACGCCCCGGAGTGAAATTTCATGCCCCGGAGTGGCCACCCTGCCCCTCTCGAACCTCAAGGTCCAGTGCTGAAGTAGTGCTCCAGTAACACTGGACCCGTAGTACATGCACGAGTTCTGATCTAAACGAACTCCACCTCTGCAATTACGCCATTCTGCCAGTCATCATACTCCAGCCACCAACTATACGGCCGCTGCTGCCATTGGAGAGCAATCGCAGCCGGCCGCTGGTCTGGAGTAATTGCTCTGTGCCATCGGCAGCTGCGCGGCTGGTCATCGGTATGCAGGCTGCGTAACGCTAATCATTCCTGCGGACACGACCGTCCCCATTCTGTGCTCTGACCCGGAGGCATCGGTACTCTATACCCAGAGCCGGAGGTCGCGAGACTCTGCCCGGACCCCGAGCCTCGGTACTCTGCACGGGCCCAGAGCCTCGGTACTCTATACCCAGAGCCTCGGTACTCTGCCCGGACCCTGAGGCCTCGGTACTCTCCCGGACCCCGAGCCTCGGTACTCTCTGCCCGGACCCCGAGCCTCGGTACTCTCTGCCCGGACCCGAAGGCCTCGGTACTCTGCACGGGCCCGGAGGCCTCGGCACTCTCTGCCCGGACCCTGAGGCCTCGGTACTCTCTGCCCGGACCCTGAGGCCTCGGTACTCTGCCAGGACCCCGAGCCTCGGTACTCTCTGCCCGGACCCCGAGCCTCGGTACTCTGCCCGGACCCCGAGCCTCGGTACTCTCTGCCCTGACCCTGATGCCTCGGTACTCTCGGCACGGACCCTGAGGCCTCGGTACTCTGCCCGGACCCCGAGCCTCGGTACTCTCTGCCCGGACCCCGAGCCTCGGTACTCTGCCCGGACCCCGAGTTTCGGTACTCTCTGGCCGGACCCCGAGCCTCGGTACTCTCTGCCCGGACCCGGAGGCCGCGATACTGCCCGGACCGGAGGCCTCGGTACTCTCTGCCCGGACCCAGAGGTCGCCGGAGTAACGGTGTAACTGCTGCTGTATCCTCTCGGTGCCAAGTGAACAGCGCAGTGAGACAGGTGCGCACTGCGCAGTGAGACAGGTGCGCACTGCGCAGTGAGACAGGGGCGCACTGCGCAGTGTCTCGCCTCTGACTGTCTCGCCGCCTATCTGACGTCTCGCTGATGCCTCGTGTCTCGCTGACGACTCACGCCTCGCATCTCTGACATTTCGCGAGTCACGAGAAACTTTCCCACGGTAGACCAAAAGTCGCAGAGCAGCGAGCGACCTGCGGTCACACCAACCTCAACCTTTACATCTCGTGAGCGCATCTCTACCACTGCTCCGCTCACACCGTGACCTGCTCCCGCACCGCCTGACCCCCCCCCCCCCGCCATCTCCCCAACTGACCCGACCTGACCTTCTCCCCACCTCTCCCGTCCCGCCCCCGCCCCGCCCGTGCTGGTTGCGTGACGTCACGGCTCCGTGGTCGGCGCCGCCGCCGAATGAGAAAGTGTCTGCAGCCAGCGGTCGGTCGGTCGCTCGGGCGGCCAGACGAGCGCCGCCGTTGGCCCAGGTGACAGTGCCGCGCGCCGTGCGCCGTCCCCGCTGGTTCGTGTGCGTCGTGACGACGGCGGCAACGTAACGGGGTAACGAAGCATCGACGTGACCCAGTGACGCCACCGGTGCCGACGACTCGACGGAGTAACGGGGCTGCCGACGACCATTGATGCCGGTGCCGACGACCATTGATGCTGGTGCCGACGACCATTGACGTCGTGGTCGTCGATCAGTTTGCTGGCGTCGCCTGGACGTGCCTGAATGGTGCCTCTGCCGATCCTGTCAACCGTGACGCTCTACTGACGTGTGCGACACGTGCGACGCGTTTGACGGCGGTGACCCCGTGACCTTTCGGTGGGTGTCACTGGCGGCAGACGGGACAGTGGTGCCATCGGGCGGCGGATGGCTGTGTGGACAGTTGAACGGCAGACGAAGCCCTGAAGCTTGTATCCCGGAGAATTGTCATCGCCACAGGCGCTCGGGCGTGTCTCCGGTGGCGGCGGGATCGGTACATCGCGCGAAATCCAATCAGCGTCGTATGCAGACGCAGTGGCGTGCTGAGAGTTTCTCCAGTTCAGGGCGAAGCGTGATTTGCGCGGAAGAGCGAGCAACGCCCGCGACCGAGTCATGAACGAATCGACGGAGGCTGCGACGGCGGAGACTGTCGTGGGTACACAGAGAGAACCGATGCCGGAGACGCCGACGGAAAGTCTGGAATCTGATCTGTCTGATATTGCGGCGGAGGAAGAGCGCTTGTCTTGGGGAAGTGAAGACCGAGGCGTGAGCAGGGAAGCGGATCATGAAGCTTCTGACGAAGACACGGAAGCTTCTGATGAGGACGAACCGGAGGTCACTGCGCGTGACGAACCGGATTTGACCACAGGTGACGGCTCACCGGTCGCCGATGATGTCGGACCGCTGGGTACGGTACAGGACGAGTGCCTGGTCAGCGACCGAGACGAATCGGCGGCGAGCGGGACTTCGGAGCGAGGCGAGGCGGGCTCGTTGAACGAGGACGAGTCGGGGGCTGAGTCGGCAGAGGACGACGATCAGTCCGAGTCAGACTGGGGAGACGCCAACGGGACGGAGTCCGTCGGAGATGGGTGTCCAGCTAAGCTCAATCTGAGCGAAACGGAACCGGCGGAAAACAGCGGCTTCGACGATGATGCTGGAGAGAATGCAGCTGATGATGCTGCAGTCAGGGGGCGAGCTGTGACGGTGACCGGTGATGCTGTTTCGCCGGCTGCCAGTGAGCCTGACTCTCTTGAGGAAGATGAAGACCAGGGAGGTGCCGCTCCAGTCGCACTACAAATTGCCAACCTCGCCGCAGAGGATACATCAGACACTGACGAAGGCGGCGGAGACAGCGGCGGTGGCAGGACTGCCAACCTCGCCGCAGAGGATACATCAGACACTGACGAAGGCGGCGGAGACAGCGGCGGTGGCAAGACCGCTAACCTCGCCGCAGAGGATACATCAGACACTGACGAAGGCGGCGGAGACAGCGGCGGTGGCAAGACCGCTAACCTCGCCGCAGAGGATACATCAGACACTGACGAAGGCGGCGGAGACAGCGGCGGTGGCAAGACTGCCAACCTCGCCGCAGAGGATACATCAGACACTGACGAAGGCGGCGGAGACAGCGGCGGTGGCAAGACTGCCAACCTCGCCGCAGAGGATACATCAGACACTGACGAAGGCGGTGGAGACAGCGGCGGTGGCAAGACTGCCAACCTCGCCGCAGAGGATACATCAGACACTGACGAAGGCGGTGGAGACAGCGGCGGTGGCAAGACCGCCAACCTCGCCGCAGAGGATACATCAGACACTGACGAAGGCGGCGGAGACAGCGGCGGTGGCGGACAGACGGAGGATCCGATCCCACAGGGCCGCTCTAACCCTCCCGCGATGCCGGAGCTGCCCCGACCAGCGCCTCGACCAGCGCCCCGACCAGCTCCTCGCTCGGTGCCTCCGCTGTCGGGAGTGGTGCCTGTGGAGACCATCAGTGCACTGGAAAGGAGGATCATACCGCCGCCGTCTGCGGACAGCCTGTCGCCGGAGGATGGCGATGTGGAGGACAGGTTAGACGACAGGGCAGGCGACGCGGAGGGACAGGAGAAGACGAGGATAGGCGTGGACTCGGGGCTGGTCAGCGAACATGATCAGGACATGAAACAGGCTGACGCCGAGGAGCAGGAGGGGGCGGCGGATGAGGAACGGAGGGTGCAAGAGGAGAATACGATTAATGAACTCAAGTCTAAGACAGGTGAGGGACAATGTCTGTACTTACTAATTATTTATGTCGTCATTCCTATTGAACGATATGTTATTTTTGTGGCGGAATTGATATGGGGTATTTTACCTTATCGAGAGGGCGTACGTATTACTGTGCGTCTGTATCGGTTCAAGGCTACACCATATGTCGGTTAAGTTTTTTGGGGGCTCTGGTCACTGCAAACCTTGCTCGGCTGCACCCAGTAGTACGGTCCGGTTTCTCACAGACATGCACAGGTCGTTTCTCCAGTTTTTACTCCCGCCACGTACCTTATCTGAAGACCATCGGCGACCAATGTGGGCGAGTCGATCAATTAGGCTCCAAGTCCCGACCTGAGTTACTTTTCGGCTGATTCGCCATCGGTCCTTTTACCGCTTCTAAAAGCATAACATTGACAGAAATAACATTAAACGCATCAACGTTACCTCATTCAGTCGCCATCACAGCTGACAGCTTTTCATAAATATTTCACTGCCTTGGGTGAGCTGTCTCGTATGATATGCTCGGCTTCCTCCGGTAAACATCTCACTTTATGGCGACCAAAGAAACATAATGCGCAGCAAAAATGAAATTCTGCTGTTTTTACATTCACTTTAATTCACTCAAGCGTTGTCAACAGCTACATTGTGCTGTTGGCTTGCTTTCGCTCACCGTTCAAAAGTATAAGCTTTACACCGAGCTCTATAGCTGTTAAAAAGTAATTTAGCGAAACGGACACGCACATTCGCCCCGTTTTCGATGTGAGCACGCGCCGCGTGCTGTATCGCTTCTTCGTCCTCTCTTCTCGTTAGCGCCGGCACGCATACTGTCATAGAGCGTCACACAGCGGTTCAACATAACGGAGCGTCACACAGCGTCATAACGTAACGGAGCGTCACACAGCGTCATAACGTAACGGAGCGTTACACAGCGTCATAACGTAACGGAGCGTCACACATCGGTTCAACGTAACGGAGCGTCACACAGCGTCATAACGTAACGGAGCGTCACACAGCGGTTCAACGTAACGGAGCGTCACACAGCGTCATAACGTAACGTAACGTCACACAGCGTCATAACGTAACGGAGCGTCACACAGCGTCATAACGTAACGGAGCGTCACACAGCGTCATAACGTAACGGAGCGTCACACAGCGGTTCAACGTAACGGAGCGTCACACAGCGTCATAACGTAACGGAGCGTCACACAGCGGTTCAACGTAACGGAGCGTCACACAGCGGTTCAACGTAACGGAGCGTCACACAGCGTCATAACGTAACGGAGCGTCACACAGCGGTTCAACGTAACGGAGCGTCACACAGCGTCATAACGTAACGGAGCGTCACACAGCGTCATAACGTAACGGAGCGTCACACAGCGTCATAACGTAACGGAGCGTCACACAGCGTCATAACGTAACGGAGCGTCACACAGCGTCATAACGTAACGGAGCGTCACACAGCGTCATAACGTAACGGAGCGTCACACAGCGTCATAACGTAACGGAGCGTCACACATCGTCATAACGTAACGGAGCGTCACACATCGTCATAACATAACGGAGCGTCACACAGCGGTTCAACGTAACGGAGCGTCACACAGCGTTTTAACGTAACGGAGCGTCACACAGCGTCATAACGTAACGGAGCGTCACACAGCGTCATAACGTAACGGAGCGTCACACAGCGTCATAACATAACGGAGCGTCACACAGCGTCATAACGTAACGGAGCGTCACACAGCGTCATAACGTAACGGAGCGTCACACAGCGGTTCAACGTAACGGAGCGTCACACAGCGTCATAACGTAACGGAGCGTCACACAGCGTCATAACGTAACGGAGCGTTACACAGCGTCATAACGTAACGGAGCGTCACACAGCGGTTCAACGTAACGGAGCGTCACACAGCGTCATAACGTAACGGAGCGTCACACAGCGTTTTAACGTAACGGAGCGTCACACAGCGTCATAACGTAACGGAGCGTCACACAGCGGTTCAACGTAACGGAGCGTCACACAGCGTCATAACGTAACGGAGCGTCACACAGCGGTTCAACGTAACGGAGCGTCACACAGCGTCATAACGTAACGGAGCGTCACACAGCGTCATAACGTAACGGAGCGTCACACAGCGTCATAACGTAACGGAGCGTCACACAGCGGTTCAACGTAACGGAGCGTCACACAGCGTCATAACGTAACGGAGCGTCACACAGCGTCATAACGTAACGGAGCGTCACACAGCGTCATAACATAACGGAGCGTCACACAGCGTCATAACGTAACGGAGCGTCACACAGCGTCATAACGTAACGGAGCGTCACACAGCGGTTCAACGTAACGGAGCGTCACACAGCGTCATAACGTAACGGAGCGTCACACAGCGTCATAACGTAACGGAGCGTCACACAGCGTCATAACGTAACGGAGCGTCACACAGCGTCATAACATAACGGAGCGTCACACAGCGTCATAACGTAACGGAGCGTCACACAGCGTTTTAACGTAACGGAGCGTCACAGCGGTTCAACGTAACGGAGCGTCACACAGCGTCATAACGTAACGGAGCGTCACACAGCGTCATAACGTAACGGAGCGTCACACAGCGTCATAACATAACGGAGCGTCACACAGCGTCATAACGTAACGGAGCGTCACACAGCGTTTTAACGTAACGGAGCGTCACACAGCGGTTCAACGTAACGGAGCGTCACACAGCGTCATAACGTAACGTAACGTCACACAGCGTCATAACGTAACGGAGCGTCACACAGCGTCATAACATAACGGAGCGTCATAACATAACGGAGCGTCACACAGCGTCATAACGTAACGGAGCGTCACACAGCGTCATAACGTAACGGAGCGTCACACATCGTCATAACGTAACGGAGCGTCACACAGCGTCATAACGTAACGGAGCGTCACACAGCGTCATAACGTAACGGAGCATCACACATCGTCATAACGTAACGGAGCGTCACACAGCGTCATAACGTAACGGAGCGTCACACATCGGTTCAACGTAACGGAGCGTCACACAGCGTCATAACGTAACGGAGCGTCACACAGCGGTTCAACGTAACGGAGCGTCACACAGCGTCATAACGTAACGGAGCGTCACACAGCGGTTCAACGTAACGGAGCGTCACACAGCGTCATAACGTAACGGAGCGTCACACAGCGGTTCAACGTAACGGAGCGTCACACAGCGTCATAACGTAACGGAGCGTCACACAGCGTCATAACGTAACGGAGCGTCACACAGCGTCATAACGTAACGGAGCGTCACACAGCGGTTCAACGTAGCGGAGCGTCACACAGCGTCATAACGTAACGGAGCGTCACACAGCGTCATAACGTAACGGAGCGTCACACAGCGTCATAACGTAACGGAGCGTCACACAGCGTCATAACGTAACGGAGCGTCACACAGCGTCATAACGTAACGGAGCGTCACACAGCGTCATAACGTAACGGAGCGTCACACAGCGTCATAACATAACGGATCGTCACACAGCGTCATAACGTAACGGAGCGTCACACAGCGTCATAACGTAACGGAGCGTCACACATCGTCATAACGTAACGGAGCGTCACACATCGTCATAACATAACGGAGCGTCACACAGCGTCATAACGTAACGGAGCGTCACACATCGTCATAACATAACGGAGCGTCACACAGCGTCATAACGTAACGGAGCGTCACACAGCGGTTCAACGTAACGGAGCGTCACACAGCGGTTCAACGTAACGGAGCGTCACACATCGTCATAACGTAACGGAGCGTCACACAGCGTCATAACATAACGGAGCGTCACACAGCGTCATAACGTAACGGAGCGTCACACAGCGTCATAACATAACGGAGCGTCACACAGCGTCATAACGTAACGGAGCGTCACACAGCGTCATAACGTAACTGAGCGTCACACAGCGTCATAACGTAACGGAGCGTCACACAGCGGTTCAACGTAACGGAGCGTCACACAGCGTCATAACGTAACGGAGCGTCACACATCGGTTCAACGTAACTGAGCGTCACACAGCGTCATAACGTAACGGAGCGTCACACAGCGGTTCAACGTAACGGAGCGTCACACAGCGTCATAACGTAACGGAGCGTCACACAGCGTCATAACATAACGGAGCGTCACACAGCGGTTCAACGTAACGGAGCGTCACACAGCGTCATAACGTAACGGAGCGTCACACAGCGTCATAACGTAACGGAGCGTCACACAGCGTCATAACGTAACGGAGCGTCACACAGCGTCATAACGTAACGGAGCGTCACACAGCGTCATAACGTAACGGAGCGTCACACAGCGTCATAACATAACGGAGCGTCACACAGCGGTTCAACGTAACGGAGCGTCACACAGCGGTTTAACGTAACGGAGCGTCACACAGCGTCATAACGTAACGGAGCGTCACACAGCGTCATAACGTAACGGAGCGTCACACAGCGTCATAACGTAACTGAGCGTCACACAGCGGTTCAACGTAGCGGAGCGTCACACAGCGGTTCAACGTAACGGAGCGTCACACAGCGTCATAACGTAACGGAGCGTCACACAGCGTCATAACGTAACTGAGCGTCACACAGCGTCATAACGTAACGGAGCGTCACACAGCGTCATAACGTAACGGAGCGTCACACAGCGTCATAACGTAACGGAGCGTCACACAGCGGTTCAACGTAACGGAGCGTCACACAGCGTCATAACGTAACGGAGCGTCACACAGCGTCATAACGTAACGGAGCGTCACACAGCGTCATAACGTAACGGAGCGTCACACAGCGTCATAACGTAACGGAGCGTCACACAGCGTCATAACATAACGGAGCGTCACACAGCGTCATAACGTAACGGAGCGTCACACAGCGTCATAACGTAACGGAGCGTCACACAGCGTCATAACATAACGGAGCGTCACACAGCGTCATAACGTAACGGAGCGTCACACAGCGTCATAACGTAACGGAGCGTCACACAGCGGTTCAACGTAACGGAGCGTCACACAGCGTCATAACATAACGGAGCGTCACACAGCGTCATAACGTAACGGAGCGTCACACAGCGTCATAACGTAACGGAGCGTCACACAGCGGTTCAACGTAACGGAGCGTCACACAGCGTCATAACGTAACGGAGCGTCACACAGCGGTTCAACGTAACGGAGCGTCACACAGCGTCATAACGTAACGGAGCGTCACACATCGTCATAACGTAACGGAGCGTCACACAGCGTCATAACGTAACGGAGCGTCACACAGCGTCATAACGTAACGGAGCGTCACACAGCGTCATAACGTAACGGAGCGTCACACAGCGTCATAACGTAACGGAGCGTCACACAGCGTCATAACGTAACGGAGCGTCACACAGCGTCATAACGTAACGGAGCGTCACACAGCGTCATAACGTAACGGAGCGTCACACAGCGGTTCAACGTAACGGAGCGTCACACAGCGTCATAACATAACGGAGCGTCACACAGCGTCATAACGTAACAGAGCATCACACAGCGTCATAACGTAACGGAGCGTCACACAGCGGTTCAACGTAACGGAGCGTCACACAGCGGTTTAACGTAACGGAGCGTCACACAGCGTCATAACGTAACGGAGCGTCACACAGCGTCATAACGTAACGGAGCGTCACACAGCGGTTCAACGTAACGGAGCGTCACACAGCGTCATAACGTAACGGAGCGTCACACAGCGGTTCAACGTAACGGAGCGTCACACAGCGTCATAACATAACGGAGCGTCACACAGCGTTTTAACGTAACGGAGCGTCACACAGCGGTTCAACGTAACGGAGCGTCACACAGCGTCATAACGTAACGGAGCGTCACACAGCGTCATAACATAACGGAGCGTCACACAGCGTCATAACGTAACGGAGCGTCACACAGCGTCATAACGTAACGGAGCGTCACACAGCGTCATAACGTAACGGAGCGTCACACAGCGTCATAACGTAACGGAGCGTCACACAGCGTCATAACGTAACGGAGCGTCACACAGCGTCATAACGTAACGGAGCGTCACACAGCGTCATAACGTAACGGAGCGTCACACAGCGTCATAACATAACGGAGCGTCACACAGCGTCATAACGTAACGGAGCGTCACACAGCGGTTCAACGTAACGGAGCGTCACACAGCGGTTCAACGTAACGGAGCGTCACACAGCGTCATAACGTAACGGAGCGTCACACAGCGTCATAACGTAACGGAGCGTCACACAGCGTCATAACATAACGGAGCGTCACACAGCGTCATAACGTAACGGAGCGTCACACAGCGGTTCAACGTAACGGAGCGTCACACAGCGTCGAACGGTGCGAACGGTGCCTGTGTGACGTATCAGTGTTAATTGGCAACACACAACGGTGTGCAGTGATAACGAGCGTCACATGGAGGCATGGACGTTACGTGACGCCATGGAGCGGTGTGTAGGTGCGTGACGGTGGTGGTACTCGACAGACCTTCATGGGACACCACAAAACGTGACATGGCGTCACAGCACGCCACATGGCGACCCAGCACGGCCTTTAAGCCATTGTTATTGCCACAGAGAACGCTACCTGCAGCCGAGAACGTTGCCATGGCAACAGAGACCGTCTCATGTCAACATAAGCCGCATCATGACGTCACGCGGTTATTTGTGACCACCACCAGCCCCTCTCAGTCCACCTGTCGGATCCCCTCTCAGTCCACCTGTCGGGTTTCTCTGCGTCATGCGGCGACTTTCTTCTGTCGTGGTGGCGCGTGCCTCCGTCGACGCCAGTGGCGCGGCTGTGGCGGCCGGCTCATCAGCAGCCGGTCAGTAGCGGCGGTCACTTTACCTTGCGTCACGCAACCCGTCTGGTGTCCGTGCGTACAGCCGCCGAACTGCCGCCGCCGAACGCACCGAAACGAAGGGGAAAGCCGTGGTGGGCATTGTGAGAATGAGAGGAATGCAGGAAAACCGGCCACAAACGCAGCGCTGGCTTTTGTAAGTTGGGGAAGGGTGGGTATGTGACCGTCAAACGCTTGAGAAGCCTTGGCTAGCTGTGGGAGCGAGCTGCAGCAAGATTTTAAAGCTGCGGCGCCCCACTGAAGTTTCAGTGTCGTTCTCGTGGCCTTGAAGCTACTCTAGGAAAATAGTTCGGGACACTTCGGGAAAATGTTCTGCAGACGCTTTCTGTGTGAAAATGTGCAGAAACATGTGCGGCCTCTAACCTACGTGCCTGCAGTGCGACGCTGAAGTGACCCTTGACACAATAGCATGGCGCCAGGCACTGGTATTGCTGCCGTTTGGACAAACAATGTCCTGTGGAGCCAATATCCAGCTCTCGGTATATTGGTATTCAGCACAATCAGGGGGTAATGTCAGCGGGGCATTGTGCTGACGGCCGGCGATACCGCCCCGCCTCGCACACGCCTCGCACCACAATGCCCTATACCGGGAGGTCACCAGTCGGCCACATGACACAACCAAACGGGCGGGGTCACCGAGAGTGCAACGTATGCTGTAACAGTGTTTCACCATCTGCTGCTGGTTAGTACACGTGACCCGACACGCCCGGGGTCAGCTTAGGTCACGTGTCGGGGTCAGCTGGCCTCAGGTCACGGGTCGGATCACGGAACTCGGCGCCATCGGGAGCGGTGCGTTACTCCACCCTGGCTGGGGTCGGACTCAAAGCGTGACCCGTAACCTCATCGGTGTAATGATAACGGGTCACGGCGTGATGAAAGTGCTCTGTTCTGCCACCCGGCGGGCCGGGTCCCGGTGGGACGGGTTTGGTGTACCGGACGGCTGACAGGAGGTCCAGCCTCTGTCCGTGGGCGGGGCACTGAGGTCTCGAGGGATGTGTACCGGATCTGAGCGTGGGCCGGGGGCGGGGCACTGAGGTTCCGAGGGATGTGTACCGGATCTGAGCGTGGGCCGGGGGCGGGGCACTGAGGTCCCGAGGGATGTGTACCGGATCTGAGCGTGAGGACTGGAGAACCGAGCCGCCCATTCCGTAATGAGTTCGTGCGCCAATATGTTTGAAACGCAGTGAACGTTTCGATAGTTTCGTAACCGATCCCCGTGGCCATTCCGAAGTCAATTTGAATTAATTTGTTTAAGTTGCTGCACTGCCTTTCGAAATAAGGTCGATTCACAGCTGCGTTCCTCGAAAGCAAGGGAGACACTCCCGATAGAGCTTTCCTTTCATCCACATGCATTACGACTGTCACAAAATCACGAATATTCGCACACCCGGGGCATCCATATGACACCGCCGGCATTGCACAATGCACAGTGCAGAGCATTTAGCAAGACGATGACGTATTTCCTAATGCACATTTCGTGACGTGGCCCATGCCACTCAGGGTCACATACATCGGTTTGTTACCAGAGGTCAGGTCATATCACACACATCGTGCCGCTCACCTGGCCCGCTCACGACATCACCAGCGGCGTGTGATGAACTCCTCACAGAAGGAGGTTAATCGCGGTGATCTCGTGGTGCAGTTTGCTCGGACGAGGCCTCGGGCTGGCCCCGTCCCGCACCTGTTGCTAGTTAATGCAATGATGCCAGATGGCGTTGCAGTTGTGAGCGTAAATTAATTTAAGTAATGTGCTTTAAGGCATGGAGGGCATGCTTGGAGGACGATAGCGTTTAATTGCCGGCAATACGGCGGTGTAATTAATTTAAATACTGCATTACTGCCCCGCAATGGTGGTTGCTTGGTATTGTTCTTTTTACATCCGAATTTAGTAGCTATGTCCAAAACCTGAATTGGTTAATCAAAATTAGTCTTTGTAATGACAAAAATGGGGGCGGGGTACCGAATTATCGCCGCAAGACTCCTCATATACGACCCTCGTTTAATGAACATTTTTAGAATAGCTCCACTCAAGCGAGCTAACCAGCGTGGGCGTGCCGTAGGTGGTCCTTCTCTATTGCGTGCCGTAGGTGGTCCTTCCCTATTGCCATCATTATCTACCATTATATAGGCATCCAGCAGATATTGGATTTATGGAAGCTCAATGGGCCGCTGAACTTTCCACACGCTATTGTTAGCGTTATATTCTGGGATCTGGGACGGGCAGTTGGTTGCTGGGTGACGAGCCCAACTTGCCATCGAGGGACCCGTGGGCAGCTGCTGCATATGGGATCACCGCCGGGAGAATCACGGAATCGATGCAGCTCTATTAGCAGCAGGGCATCGACTGCGCCGTTCTGCAGCTGTACGAGCCATATCAGCGGGGGAAGTCCTGTTTGTCTAGCTAATCACCTGCAGCCAAGACAACAAAGGTCCCTATTTAATACCTGATATATATAAGAGTAAATATTTTTTTTATAATAAAATTGATATTTGCATACCTATTAATAGAAATAATTTGTATAAAAGCAGCCAATGGCCAATGATATTTACATCGTTCAGCTCGGTCGGAGTGCTCAGCACCATTTAATACCGTTCAGCAGAACGCACAGTTCTGGCAGGGCTTTGTCCGCTGCTGAGCCTTCCGAGGTCTGGACGGCGTGTTATCCCATTGCCTTCTTCATGTGCTTGCTGATGTGTGTTTGCAGAGCATTAGGCTATGCAAACGGTTACCAAATGCTGTACCATCAGTGGTTAAGATGCCTCGGGTTTCGAACAGTTTGATCAACATCCCAGTTTTTTTTGGTGTTTTGTATGTTTTGTTGGAATCACTAGGCATTTGCTCCACACATGCCTCGTATGCCTTCAGTATCCGTGGCGGTTGTCTCAAGCTTGCCTCCCTTTTGTATCTTGCAGCGTCAGCGGCGTTTGTCTCACCCTTGACTCCCATTGTCTCCCGTTTGTCTCACCTTTGTCTCCCATTGTTTCCCGTTTGTCTCACCGTTGTCTCCATTTTGTCTCCAGTGTCCGGCGTGTCGGTGAGTACCGTGAAGGATGGACCGGTGGTATGTTGTCTCCTATTTGGCTCGCGTTTCCTCACCGTTGTCTCCCCCTTGTTTCCAGTGCCCTGCGTGACGGCAAATGCGGCGAAGGATGAGCCGGAGGCGGCACCACAGTCTGTACGGAGACTCATCAAGGCGGACCCCTCGCTGGCCGTCCCCTGTTCTACAACATTCGTAAGTAAAACACCTGACATCGCCCCGAGGCCGGGGCCAATCCTTCTGTCGACATCGACACATGGTGTCAACCGTGGCGTATGTTGTGAATGTGAAATATTTTGCATTTTACCGGCTTTGCATGAGGTGTTCTGTCGCCAGCTGTTTCTTAATGTGACGTGATGGCGGATGGTGTCCAACGCTATTAAAGGAAATAGTTCACCTTGCGAAAATTGTACCCAACACGATTTGATTATATTTTTTAATACAATTTCTTTTTATATTGTCAAAAATGGCCTTATATCGCGCCGATTCAGGACAGAAGGCCGTAAATTTTTATGGTTTATCAAAACTATATGCATACTCTCTGAGTCAGAATCCTGACGTCACGCGAATGTAAACAATGGTTCAGCCAATCAGATTCGAAAGTAGTCTCGTAAAGATAGACTCGCATTGGAGATGTGCCAACCGGCGGCCGGCGATCGCTTGCTAGCACCAGCTGCAAGCTGATTGGCTGATGGTATAGTCTCTGCCCGGTCTAGAACCAGTACAACATTCTTTCGCCAGCACCGCATTCCTTCGCCAAAAAATCAAATATATTCGGCTGGAAAGTCTTTTCAGTCAAGAAAACTTGCAGATAGGGGTTTCCCAACACGGGCTACAAAACTGCTATCTCAGTTTAAAACTAATGTTGAAGGTGAACTATTTCCTTTAAAGGGAATAGGTCACCTTGAAAGTTGTCTTGAAGTTCAACCATTAGGTGCATCTTGAGCACAAAACTATGAATATGACTTTGGTTTGGAC
>JAXIVJ010000140.1:331566-381566 GCA_036785665.1 Chirona hameri | reverse complement strand
TCAATCACACACATACACACGACATATTCGAACACATAAATATATGAGCACGTACGAGACCCCGCCACCGCCGCTCCGCGTTAAATCGCAACATTTCGCAGGGCGGGTCTCATCGAATCCTACCTAAGTGGGATTGACCCCCCATATTTTTTTTTTAACAGGCTCTGAAGCTGTAGGTCACCAGAAATGGGTCGGCTGTGTCTGGATACCTACAAGTGTGCTCGTTAAACGCCAGCGCTGCACGGCGAAACAACCCACGTTTGAGGCTGTCCTTGTTGGCAAATCGAGCAGTCGGAACATGGAGCAGTTGCAGTACCTAGTCCGTGCCTGGTTCGACGCTGAGGTACCTACGTGCAAGGGAAAACAGCCGTGCAGGTAATCGTACCGACGGAACCGCGTTTTATTTAAATACATACCTAATAACTATTATTGTTTAGATTGTTTGGATTTGTAAATATTACTTTCATTATTTATACCATCATATCATCACAATATTTATACACGGAATGTCGATAAATATCAACCTCACCCAGCATTTGCCTTGGTTGGTAACGTCTTTTTCCATTCTCCGGTGCAAGCCTTGGTAGCTCAACGGTAGAGCGCTCGCTTAGCATTTGCAGGGTCCCCGGTTCAGTTCCGGCCAGCGCCGCGATATTTATTCGAGAACCGCCCATGGTTTCTGAGAAGCATGCTTGGTTTCACCTGTACCTTCTCCGCTGAGAATGTTGACGTGTTCTGAGACCATGGAGAACCCGGCATGGTTTCGAAACGTGTGGCTCTCTGCAGAGAATGGCAAGTGGGTTCGGAGACCTCTCGAAGAACCATGCATGGTCTCCTTGGGTTTTCAGTGTATCTACCAGGCTTTATCACCCAACTACCGGCTCACCAAAATGAGTTATTATCTATGCCAATTCTTACCTGTATTTCCATCCACAGGCGCTGTACCTATCATTACATCCATAAATCAGTATCAGGTTTCCATCTATCCAATACATTTTAAAATAAGGAGTGGAAAATTCACAGTAAAACTCAGGAAAAAGAGTGGAAAAATAGTATCCATAGGGTGTCATTTTCCACCCAAATTTCCCAATGCTAGGACACTGGATTCAAAGCTGGTATCGCTGGTTCCAAAATTGGAATAGCAGACCCTCAGTTTACTAACTCCAGCTCCTAACAGATGGTATGGCCCATGCCATACCTGCCATACTGCATTCTCCATCCTTGTAACGTGCCTTTTCATCCGTTTTGTTTGGTCCTTTCAACGCTCGGGAAGGGGCCCTTTCGAGGCGCCCCCCCCCCCTGGACGAAATCCTGGCTACGTGCCTGTGTGGACTGTGGTTAATTAACAGCCATGCCACTGCAACTTAGCAATAATGCGCATGTATAAGTCGCCCTGCTTGTTTTAGAAGCGGAAATTACGCTAACTTAGTCAACAAGTCTCCTCTCTAGGCAGTGGCGTGGTCACAAAGTTTTCGTGTGTGTGTGTGTGGGGTGGGGTGGGGGGTAAAGCCATGGGTTTGGGACCAGCCCCATTGGGCTAATGTTAAATCCTGCGAATCTGGGGGGGGGGGGGGGGGGGGGCGGACTCCGGCCGGAGCTATTCTGGGGGGCACCCCAGCCCCCCCCCCCCCCCCCGTGGTGGCGACGCCCCTGTCACTAGGTACCACTGACACAGCAAACAATGGGAGTATCCCGAGGCAAGTTTGCAGTGGTGCACGCAGGGGGGGGGGGGGGGGTAAAAAGGGTCAGCTGACCCCCCCCCCCCTCCGAAATTTGTGAGGGGTATTCATCAAAAGGACCCGTATTCTGACCAATACCTGGCAGGGGCCCGGTCTTGGACAGGCCTGATCTAGGCAGGCACTCGGTGCTGACAAAGACGTGATGCGGGGCCCGGTCAGGACGAGGGCCCTGTCCTTGCATATTATTGATGCTGGCCCGTTTTTGGTAGGGGCCCGGTCTTGGTCAGGCCCGATCGAGGCAGGGGCCAGGTGCTGACAGAGTCGTGACATGGGGCCCGGTCAGGACGAGGGCCCGGTCACAACGGGCCCGGTCTTGCATATTCTTGATACGGGCCCCTTTCTGATAGGGGACCGGTCTTGGTCAGGCCCGATCGAGGCAGGGGCCGCTGCTGGCAAAGGCGTGATATGGGGCCCATCCAGGGCGAGGACCCGGTCACAACAGGGCCGGCTTTGCAAATTTGTGATACGGGCCCATTACTGCGCATCAAAATTCACAACCCTTCGGCCCCCCTGCCTCGGGCGCCACCTTGCGGCTGATGGCACAGCGACGTGGACTTCTTGCCCAAGGTGTCAGGACTCCTGCTCTTCTCGCCCTGGATAAGAAAGTGAAGTCTGCTATCCGACAGGACATGAGACAGGACATTGCCAGTAGGGTGAGAGAGCAGGGTCCTGCCACCATGTTTAGGAACATCAGACAAATCATTGAGGGAGGTCTACACAGAGAGTTGTGCCTGAGGCCACCCCGACGAGTTAAACGAGTACTTCGAAGGGGTGGGCCCCCGAGTCGCAGGTGAGGTTCGAGCCAGAGGGGTGCCCCTTGAACTTCCGTGCTGTCGACCCAGGGTTGGTGCCTGTGCTTTCTCTTTGAAACCCATGACTATTGATTCTCTCTGTCCTGTCCTCTTTTCTATCAAAAATTCAGGAGCTTGTGGGGCAGACGGCATTTGCATTAAAGTAATTAAGCTTTGTTTCGAAACTATTGGCCATGTCATCCTACACATTCTCAACACCTGTCTCACATCCTGTGAATTTCCCGATCCCTGGAAACATTCCATAGTACATCCTATCCACAAATCCGGAAGCCCATCAGATGCCTCAAACTTCAGACCTATTGCCATCGTTCCTGCCTTTCCGAACCTTGTCGAGAAGGTGGTCCAGCGACAGCTGTACTCGTACATGGCTGACAATAACCTTTTTTCCTCATCCCAGCACGGTTTCCGCTCCCGTCTCTCCACAGAAACCGCGCTCCTTACCGTATCCGATCATATCCTTGCCGCCACTGACCGCCAGGAACCTACCCTCCTCTGCCTCCTTGATCTTTCCAAATGCTTTGATGTGATTGACCACACAAAGCTTCTTTCCTAACTTCAAGCCTATTCTATCGATCCTACCTGGTTTTCTTCTTACCTCCGTGGTCATACCCAATCTGTTTGTACTGCTGACGGGCGTGGCAACCGGCACCTTTCCAGACCCCAGCCCAATCCCATCGGTGTATTCCAAGGATCCTCTCTTGGCCCACTCCTCTTCCAGATATTTGCTAACGACCTGTCCCTCTTTGCCCCTGACGCGCACGTGGTGCAGTACGCTGATGATACCCAAATTTTGATATCTGGCAAAAAAGACTCTCTCCCGCAGCTCATTGCTACAATGGAACAGACATTAGACTCATTGGACGTCTGGTTCCACTCCCACGGTCTGAAAGTAAACACAAGTAAAACGGAACTTATAGTCTGTGGTTCCCGTCAAAATTGTCGTGGCATGGCTCCCATTACTGTTCGGTACCGCGAGGATGCAGTGCGTGAGGACCCCACCGTGAGGAACCTTGGCGTAGTGTTCGACAAGTACCTCACCTGGGACTCTCACGTTTCTGCCCTCGTCAAAAAATGCAACGGTATCCTCATCGGCCTGTCCCACGTGCGTCATCAGATCCCACCTGACCTTCTCCCCACCTTGGTCAATGCCTTGGTCATCTCGCACGTTCGATACTGCCTTGCCGTCTATGGTAATGGGTCGGAGAAAAACACACAACGCCTCCAAAAAATCCTGAACTTTGCGATGCGCGTTGTCTCCGGCCGTCGGAAATTTGATCATATATCGGACGTGCGTGAGGAACTGGGCTGGCCTACTGCCCGTCAGCTCTACCAACAGCACTCTGTTAGTTTGCTTCACAAAATACGAGTTACTGGCGAACCGCAAGCTCTTGCCTCTCATATTCAGGCCAACTCTTCTCTTCGCTCCCGTTCTACTCATCAGGACACTGATCTAGCTCTCCCGCGTGTGAGGACGGAGGCGGGTAGGCGGCGCCTCTTATACAGTATCGCGCAACTTTACAACTCTTTACCTCTGGAACTCCGGAACTCGACTCTCGCGTCTTTTAGGCATGCACTGTGTAATCATTTAGCTGGGACTGGATGAATATGTGCGTACGTGCGTGTGTGTGTGCGTGTTGTGTGTATGGATGTATGCTTTTTATATTTTGCTGTATGAATGCTGCTTACGAGTGCCTTTTTAACATGTCTCACCTTTTAACGTTATCGACTCGACACTCGGAATAGCCATTTTATGTTGAAGAGTGTTTTAAATGTCAATACATACATACATACATACTGGTAGGGCCCCGTTCAAGGCAGGGCCCCGGTGCTGGCAGAGGCGTGATATGGGGCCCGGTCAGGTGGAGGGCTAGGTCACAACATGACCCGATCCTTCCAAATTATTTATACGGGCCTGTTCTTGGTCAGGTCCGATTGAGGCAGGGGCCCAGTGCTAGCGAAGGCGTGATATGACGCCCGGTTAGGACGAGGACCCCGTCACAACAGGGCCCGGTCCTGGCAAGTTTTTGATACGGGCACGTTCTGGTGATACGGTTCCTGGTAGGGCCCCGGTCTTGATCAGGCCCAATCGAGGCAGGGGCCCGGTGCTGGCAATGTGTGTATCAGGGGCCCGGTCAGGTGTAGAGCCCGGTTCCCACCATATCCCATATACTCAGCCCTATATATCATTGAGCTCATGAACCCACGTTCCCCCAGCTTCAAACCTGTGGCGGAGCCCTTGTAATAATTCCAGTAATGGGTGATTCACATGTTAACACCTGAAGCTTTCAGCGATCGCCTTGCTTCGTCGTAAATGTGATCCCCGACTTCGTCTAGATTGCAACGGAAAGCTCTGTATACCATAACGTCATACGTTCGTTGCCTGATTAGCTATCGCCCAGAATTGCTCCGCGACTTATTCTGGCACTGATCGGCGACCTATAAATTCTTGCCAGTGGTCACTAAGCGGCAGTCGTCTGCGGACTAGAGGTTGACACCATGTGGGCACAGCTCGCAGCACTCGCCTGCCTGGCCACCGGTGAGTCTATTTTTTCTTCTTCTGCTATTTAAGACGATGGGCAATATTCCTTCAGGGACCAGAATGGACCTCACACCAAAAGAGCCCTCTTAAACAACTTGAAACACGATTTTTCAGTCCCAGGGTGATAATCTAAACAACGATCAGTCCCGGGAGTTGCAGTCCCAGGACGATCAGTCCCAGGACGATCAGTCCCAGGACGATCAGTCCCAGGACGATCAGTCCCGGGAGTTGCAGCCCTAGTCGATCAGTCCCAGGACGATCAGTCCCAGGACGATCAGTCCCGGGAGTTGCAGTCCCAGGACGATCAGTCCCAGGACGCTCAGTCCCAGGACGATCAGTCCCGGGACGATCAGTCCCGGGAGTTGCAGCCCTAGCCGATCAGTCCCGGGAGTTGCAGCCCTAGCCGATCAGTCCCAGGACGATCAGTCCCAGGACGATCAGTCCCGGGACGATCAGTCCCGGGAGTTGCAGTCCCAGGACGATCAGTCCCAGGACGCTCAGTCCCAGGACGATCAGTCCCAGGACGATCAGTCCCGGGACGATCAGTCCCGGGAGTTGCAGTCCCAGGACGATCAGTCCCAGGACGCTCAGTCCCAGGACGATCAGTCCCGGGACGATCAGTCCCGGGAGTTGCAGTCCCAGGACGATCAGTCCCAGGACGCTCAGTCCCAGGACGATCAGTCCCGGGACGATCAGTCCCGGGACGATCAGTCCCGGGAGTTGCAGCCCTAGCCGATCAGTCCCGGGAGTTGCAGCCCTAGCCGATCAGTCCCGGGAGTTGCAGTCCCAGGACGATCAGTCTCAGGACGATCAGTCCCAGGACGATCAGTCCCCGGATTTGCAGCTTTACCCGATCAGTTCCAGGCGGTCCAGACAGCACACCCAGAGCGAAATCCAAGTTCCAGGCAGCACACCCAGCACACCCAGAGCGAAATCCAAGAGCGATCAGTCCCAAGCGATCAGTTCCAAGCGATCAATATCAGAGTGATTGGTCTCAGGGCGATCAGTCTCGGAGTAATCAGTCCCAGGGTGATCAACCCCAGAGCGATCAGGGCGATCAGTCTCAGAGTAATCAGTCCCAGGGGGATCAACCCCAGAGCGATCAGGGCGATCAGGTCATAGCAGTCGGTCAGACAACTGATGTAAACAACGAAGGGGGCTTAAAGAACATGGCCCACACCATCCATTGGAAAAAGATCGTGTAAGAACGGGCGAATCTTATAGCAGAAAACGATGTAAAACACCATGCAATGTGATCGATCACATCCTTGCTATGCCAATAGGTACTAAGTTTACATGAAGTGTGGAGGAGAGCCAAAAGTCAGAGATTTTAATTCAATTGCGAAATACCGTGGATCGAACGTGTTCGACAATTGCGCCCTTTGGAACCTTTTCGAAAAATGTTCATGTCTGGCATAAGATGCAAAACAAGTTGTGTTGTGTAAGGGTGTCTCAAAATATAGGAAAATTATCTGAGAATGTTATGGAAAACCCACAAATCTTTATCTCTTTTGGTTTTCGACCAGCAGCCTTTTCCCCTTAGGGGTGTTGAAAAGTGTTTTATCGCAAAAACTCTGCAACGGCTGAGCCGATTGTGTTCCAATTTGGTGTGTGGTTAGGGATCCCTCAGCCACCACTTTCCCACAAGTCAGGGGTGGGGTGCCTCTGCACGTGCGCACGTGCACATCCCAATTCCATATCTCAGGAACGGCTGAGCCGATTTTGTTCAAATTTGGTGTGCGGTTAGGGACCTCTTAGCCGCCACTTTTCCACAAATCAGGGTGGGGTGCCTCTAGACGTGCGCACGTGCGCACCCTTTGTGTATCTCAGAAACTACTTGCCCGATGGAGTTGAAATTCGCCATACATTTCCTTCGCGCTCGCTCGTTCATCGCGAACTACGGCGCCTTACTGGTTTATATTGGTGATATCAGGTCAGGTTGATCTCATAAGTGGTGACAACTATATTTATAAGTCAATGGGAAAATATGCAGATCTTTTTATCCCGAGAATATACATTAGATCAGCCCAATTCATGTTCATTCATATCATGTTGATATCACGGGTGGAGTTTCCTATTCAAATGGCCACTGCCCACTGCCAAGTGGCCCACTGCCCCACCAACTCAGATTTGGAGGTCATCCGGGATTAAAATGGCCATTTTAACCCCAACCAAACAAAACCACCAAGCAAAATGACATTTTGCCCCACCAACATCTTTTGGAAAAAACTCCACCCATGGTTGATATCAGCTAATTTGTGATGAACCCGGCATAATTTTTGCTCAGTGACCCCCACAAGGTAAGTTGAAGTAATCTGAGGTCGCCAACATTACACTTTTTTGCCAATAACGCTCAGATGGAGACGTGATGCCGACACCACTGTGTTTATCCTGTTGAAATGCTTCTGAAAATATGCCTCCGACTGGCAACATGACCTGAATTACCTTGAATTGATGTGAAATGTTGATTTTTTTCTTCTTTAGTTTGTTCCTAGCTATCACAGGTACTTTATATATTTGGGATTTCTTCGGCAAACTCCTAAAACTTGACAAATTTAACCTTCGATGACCTTTGGTGACCTCAATGTTGCCCTGAACCAAGACATAACTGAAAGGGCTTCGACATGAATTTCAACGCGCTCTGACGATATTTTTGGTTTTCGCCTCCTCCCCATCGGAGCCGAGCTCGAGGGGGGGGGGGGGGGGGGGGTCAGACACCGTCTCCGCGGCACGACCAAGGTGGCGCCGAGTACCGGCATGGCGCAGGTTAAAAGCAGTCTTAGCGGTGAATGAATGGTTTTCATGGTCGTGGTGCGCCTGTCCGCTGACCTCGTACATTGTGTTTGTTCCCAGGCCTGCTGGCGGCGCCGGAACGTTCGGACCCCGGCCTGAGTTGTCCGCGGTCCCAGGGCCTGTTCTCACACCCCACCGACTGCCACCTGTTTCTGCACTGCGACCATGACCACCCCTACGTCAAGGAGTGCCCCGCCATCCTGCACTTCAACCCCAAGCTGATGGTAAGGAAGACGGTTGCTTCGAGGGTCACTGTTTGTGAAACTTCAAGACGCCGCGAAATATACTACTGATATTGCAAATCGTTAGATATGCCCCAACAGCTGGAACGAATATCGTAGTCCATAACGTTTCTAAATTGTCCTTTTCTTGGAGCCGTCTTGGATAATCTTCGACGTGGCATTTTAACAGAGTATTTCTATAAATTAATCAAATTGATAAGCTCCCTGGTTGTGTCCCATTACAAACAGTACTTCTGCCCTACTGCTAACACGTCTTCATAGGTTGGTTAGCGGCTCGGGGTGAACATCACGTCTTCTGCCCGCTGAAGAGCGACGCGGCCCTCATCATTGCGCCTTCCCATTGGTTGTTTGACCTTGTGTGCGTCTGCGCCAGGTATGTGATTGGCCGGAGAATGCCGGGTGCACGGGCGGCACGCCCATCGAACCGCCCACCCCCGACGTGGACCCCGAGCCGGGCATGGAGTGCGACTGCGAGTGCTGCCTGAAGCCCAACGGTGACGACTGCACCACATACTACATCTGCAAGGTACGTCGACCGGCCGCCATATCGGCAAGCAGACAAAGACGCAGAAGGCGACACAGAAACGACGCAGAAATGACACAGAAACGACACAGAAAGAGCGTTGCTATGAAAATTGGCAAAACTTCTCAAAATTTTCGAACACTTCGAAAGTTTCTGTTGTTGTCATGGATGAAGTATTAACAAAAATATATTTTCGGAACAAATTTATAGTTTCGTTGCTGTAAAATACTATTTTCTTGTTTTCCCACTTGGTACGCTCACAGCTGAACAGCTGAACACTAATTGATCCAGCCTCTCTCTGTGGGGGGTCATCTTTTTGGGGGAAAAAGTTACCACATTTTTTTTCTCCGCGGCTTTGGGCCGGTCACCTTATTTTTGTATTTTTTTCTTCAGAACACGACTTTATTATATTTTTTAATACAGTTTCTTTTTTCTGTTTAAAAATGGTCAAAAAAAAATCGCGCCAATTCAGGACAGAAGGTTGTAAATGATTGATTTTATGGTGTGTGTTATTGGTCTGCGCATGCTCCATGGCAGTGCTGGCACTTTCAGACGGTACGGTACATCATATATGCGCCGTATTCCTTCGCCAAAAAGTCAAATATCTTCGGCTGGAGACTTTTCAGCCAAGAAAAGTTCCAGATAAGGATTTCTCAACACGGGCTACAAAACTGCTATTTCAGTTCAAAACCCATGTTGAAGGTGAACTATTTCCTTTAAAGGGACTGTCCCACCTTTGTGAAAGTTGTCGAATCACACTTAATTGTATGTCTACATGTCAGGCGAGGTCAGCTGAACATGTTCGTGAACTTTTTTCCCTAAAAAAATGTTTATCTTGAAAGATCTGCAACTTTTTGTTAGCAAGATTGTTAGCAAGCCATTCTCGGCCCCCAGAAAGTTGTGAGATGGAATATTTTGGCGCCGACTTTATGCAGTGAGTTGACACTTTGTACCACCTCCGACTCGAACACTTGCTGGAAGCAGGGTGCTCGAGTCGGAGGCTCTGAATGTGCTTGCTCTAACCATGGGAGAAGCGTACGAAGCGGGAGTCTCCCCAATGCAGGAGGCATCCACATATACTCACAAGCCAGTTCATAGCTATGCATACCTGCATCGGTTGAATGATGAGTGATTGTTTTCCCAACTATGCTTGATTTCCACTTTATTTAGGTTCAGAATTTAGTAAGTTTCTTAACATTGTCAAAAGTCAGAAGTTTGTCCCACATGAAGACTCTGTTCTGGAATAACGTCATCAAATCTGGATTTCCCAGGACGGCAAGGCGTACAAGAAGACCTGCCCTGCAGGTCTCGTGTTCAACCCGAACATCGATAACTGCGACCTGGCCTCCAATTACAAATGCGGTAAGTTAACGAACCGGCCGCGCGCAGGAGACGTTACCTCCGCCGCCGTCGCTGCGTACCTTGTGCTCTACAAAAGATGTCACCAACACCGCAGTGGTCTGAGATCTGTGATGACCGGCTGCGCTCCTCTGTTTCAGATGTGTCCACCACTACACCTAAGCCGGTTACCACAAAGGCTCCCACCACCCTGGCGCCGAAACCATCCACCACTACCACCCTGGCGCCGAAACCATCCACCACTACCACCCCGGCGCCCAAACCATCCACCACTTCTACCCCGGCGCCGAAACCATCCACCACTACCACCCCGGCGCCCAAACCCGCCGACTTTGACTGTCCGACCAGCAACGGCCTCTTCCCTAACCCCAAGGATTGCCACACTTTCTACCACTGCTCCAACGGATACGCTTACCTGAAGGATTGTCCTGCCAAACTTGAGTTTAACCCGGTTCTTCTGGTTTGTGACTGGCCCGAAAACGCTGGTTGCAACGGGAAAACCACGGTCTCGCCACAGCCAACACCTACTATTCCAACTCCTTCGGACTTCGACTGCCCGACCAGCAACGGCCTCTTCCCTAACCCCAAGGATTGCCACACTTTCTACCACTGCTCCAACGGATACGCTTACCTGAAGGATTGTCCTGCCAAACTTGAGTTTAACCCGGTTCTTCTGGTTTGTGACTGGCCCGAAAACGCTGGTTGCAACGGGAAAACCACGGTCTCGCCACAGCCAACACCTACTATTCCAACTCCTTCGGACTTCGACTGCCCGACCAGCAACGGCCTCTTCCCTAACCCCAAGGATTGCCACACTTTCTACCACTGCTCCAACGGATACGCTTACCTGAAGGATTGTCCTGCCAAACTTGAGTTTAACCCGGTTCTTCTGGTTTGTGACTGGCCCGAAAACGCTGGTTGCAACGGGAAAACCACGGTCTCGCCACAGCCAACACCTACTATTCCAACTCCTTCGGACTTCGACTGTCCGACCAGCAACGGCCTCTTCCCTAACCCCAAGGATTGCCACACTTTCTACCACTGCTCCAACGGATACGCTTACCTGAAGGATTGTCCTGCCAAACTTGAGTTTAACCCGGTTCTTCTGGTTTGTGACTGGCCCGAAAACGCTGGTTGCAACGGGAAAACCACGGTCTCGCCACAGCCAACACCTACTATTCCAACTCCTTCGGACTTCGACTGCCCGACCAGCAACGGCCTCTTCCCTAACCCCAAGGATTGCCACACCTTCTACCATTGCTCCAACGGGTACGCTTACCTGAAGGATTGTCCTGCTAACCTTGAGTTTAACCCGGTTCTTCTGGTTTGTGACTGGCCCGAAAACGCTGGCTGTTCCATTAAGCCCACGAGCCCGAAGCCCACATCTCCAAAGCCCACAACCCCGAAACCCACGCCTACCAAGCCGGCTCCCGACTTCGACTGTCCCAGTGATGGTCTCTTCCCTAACCCCAAGGATTGCCACACTTTCTACCATTGCTCCAACGGGTACGCTTACCTGAAGGATTGTCCTGCTAACCTCGAGTTTAACCCGGTTCTTCTGGTTTGTGACTGGCCCGAAAACGCTGGCTGTTCCATTAAGCCCACGAGCCCGAAGCCCACACCTCCAAAGCCCACAACCCCGAAACCCACGCCTACCAAGCCGGCTCCCGACTTCGACTGTCCCAGCGATGGTCTCTTCCCTAACCCCAAGGATTGCCACACTTTCTACCATTGCTCCAACGGGTACGCTTACCTGAAGGACTGTCCTGCTAACCTTGAGTTTAACCCGGTTCTGCTCGTTTGTGACTGGCCTGAAAACGCCGGCTGCAACGGAAAGCCCACGCCATCGCCAAAGCCCACACCTACAATTCCCACTCCTTCGGGCTTCGACTGCCCGACCAGCAACGGTCTCTTCCCTAACCCTAAGGACTGCCACACCTTCTATCACTGCTCCAACGGATACGCTTACCTGAAGGATTGCCCTGCCAACCTTGAGTTTAACCCGGTGCTTCTTGTTTGTGACTGGCCTGAAAACGCCGGCTGCAATGGCAAGCCCACGCCCTCGCCGGCACCGACGTCAAAGCCCACGCCCACGCCCACGCCGAACCCGGACGTCATCTGCCCGAACGAAACTTGCGCCTGCAGGTGAGACTTATCCCCCACCCTCCTGTCGCTAGAAGGGTGCGAAGTGAAGTACATGGCAGTTTATTGTCCGGATCTTAGTTTCGGTAGTGCATATGACTTATGAGTACCTACGTTTAATGACTAATACTTTCCTGTCAGTGTGGAACACTGGCAAACAACTTTTTTACAATCGTCTTTTTTACAAGCTATGTAACACCTCTCGCCAACCAAATATAATAATACCATATGTACTTATTTGCGCAAAGCCCTGGATTACATTTCATATTTCTATTTGGCAAACTTCCCAGACGAAACGACATCGCAGTAAGGCGCGTAACCACCACTGGTGTCACTGGGGATCAGTCCCCAGTAACGTTTTCCGATTTTAACATTACGCCTATGGGCGTTGCATGGAAAGAATCGACTTCAAAGTGCCTCCGTCCCCACCTACTTTCGGAAGGTGGTTACGCCTATGATCGCAGAGTGTTGGGTACGTGAACTGTCAGGTCATGTCCTGTTAGTAGCTGCATTTATTTTATTTTTAGCAGCATTTTTACCTGAACTATACCTCATTCCACTCCAAGTTTGCGGGCGAAGCGCTTTAATAATAACAGCACGCGACAAAATATCACGTGGAATTTTAGGTTCAATTGCAAAATGCAAATGCAATGCAAATTGCTGAAAGCGCTTCGGCCGCAAGCTTGGAGTGGAACGAGGTATAGGCACTATGAAAGCGTTATTACAACAAGATGTTGTATAGACATCAATTTCTTGGCTGCACATTGCATGCACAAAACACTATTGGTTTATGTTTAAAGAATTCACCAATCACTTTAGTTGAAACTTTGTGTCAAACAGTTAAAACAATTGAACATTTTGATATACGGCAGATAAGCGAAGAAATTTGCGCTCAAGAAGATGGTTGCCTCTTTCTGATATTTCTGATATTGGTCAGAATAACTGAGAACAATTATTTTCTGCATTCATTGCCGCCACATGTCTCGCACATTTCAGTTTTAATGCAAATATGTTCATATATTAAGTGTCTGATTATTTGAAATCAAGGACAGGAGCTTGAATTCCTGCTTACGCCAAAATCGTTCTAGTTTCTAATTTTACCCACATCACAGTAAAACTAAAAGCGTTATATTACAAGAGTTCCAAAATTAATGCGACACTGTTGCACTGTTAGCAGTGCGACCACATGCAACCGCATTCCACGAACCTAAAACAAATTATGCTAAATATCGCCAAGACTTGCAGGTACGTCTTTGTCTTTTGTTTGAACATTTCGTCAAACTCTGGATTTAAAAGACGTAACCTACGTTGCGTTTCCGGCATTTTATTTGCATTGCTCTGATGGTTGGATGGCGCGCTTTAGTTGCAATACGCACTAACAATTCGTGTTTGTGTAGGCTTCCGGATCCGGAGAACTGCACGTGCTTCTATGAGTGCCACACTGGTGGTGCCATCCGCAAGTGCTGTTCGCCCGGCCTGCACTTTAACAAAGACACCGAAGTCTGCGACCTGTCCGAGAATGTGTACTGCGACCCAGTTACTACTCCCAAGCCTCCTGCTACAACCTCGAACCCAGTCCCCACCCAAGAGCCCACATCCAAACCAAAACCCACCACACATGAGCCCACCGCTAAGCCAGAGCCCACTACACAGAAGCTCACCACTAAGCCAGAGCCTAACACACAAGAGCCTCCTTCACCAACACAAGCTCCGTCTTGCACGTTCCCATGTACGAAGAGTGACGGTTTTTATGGAAACCCGCTGGATTGCGGAACCTATTTCGAGTGTTCTGATGGGCAGGCCACCATCCACTACTGCCTTTCAGACAAACACTTCAACACCGGCACCAACTTGTGCGTTGCGCCCGAGAGCGCCGGCTGCTGTGAGCTCTAGTGCGGCTCGAACGTTCCCTCATGACTTCGCTGAAACGAACCAGAGATGCCCGCTGTCTGTATCAGTGTCTTGTTAATTGTTATTTGTTATCCTCACTATGCTGATAATCACTCCGAAGTCCGACTTAACACGAACAATCAACGTCACGGGTCCCGCACCGCTAGTTCGTAAGCACTTCAAGCACCGCGTTTTCTGTAGAGCATTCACATCACTGCACATTCCTGATTTCACCAGTTGCCTGGCCTTGTGTCAAACCGTTCCTCTATGCTTCTAAGGGCCATGCAATCACTGGCGGATGCAGCCGTCGGTTTTGGGAGAGGGCCAACTTTTCGTGACAAAAAGGTACTCCCCATTTTTTTTCTTCGCGGATTTGGGCCGGTCACCTTATTTTGGTATTCGAGTTGAGTATGAGATACTTCTGATAAGGTTTGAGCTAGAAGTACCTATCTCAACCTAGGCACCTACCTATAGTTTGTTTTATTTTGATTGCACAATTGCCATTCAGTTGCTGGTACCAGCTCCAAAAAAAAAAATTATTGACGCGTCAATTTGTTGATGCAGAGTGGGCGGAGCTTGTCATAGGCAATATACTTAAGGATAACACAAATTGACACAATTATTGGCAATATTTCACTAAAACCACCTAGGTCCTAGTCCCTATGGAAAATGGCCAGTCTCCAAAAATAATCACACCATCTGATGCACAACTGTCCACCTCGGTCATCCACCTCGGTCACAACTCAAACAGTTTACGTTTTTTTTTGGGAAAGATTGAGACGCCATCACGTGGCGACAAATTGCAACAAATATGTTTCTGCCATTTTCTTAGGATAACCTATTTAAATTTTCAAGTTTATATTTTGTAATGAAATAAAACTAATTTTATAATGTAATTACATAAAATTATTATGAAAATGTATTTATTTAAACCGAATTATTCACCCATGCTGTTACTACATATACGCAGCCTGAACATAGTTACTATTTTCAGGCTCCATATATGTGAGAATTACCCTTTCCCATGTAACTACCTTAGACAACCTAGAAACAGAACGGCTATGGAAGCAATGCCAGCAATGTGTCCAAACGTTTTCGGATTACATTTGAGCTTTGTGACTATTTGGTTCATACAACAGAAATTAGAATCAATAGCATCCCTCTGACCCCACACAGTCCATATATACCCCTCCTGCAGATAGAGGGACAGGGGGCGAAGTGCACGTGTCTTCGAAAATGTTCTTCAGGGACGATACGTCACAAAGACGCGTGTATTCCCGTGTGATACAAATAGAAAGAGTGCTCATGGGCGCCCATACAGTTTTGCTGTTTGATTATTATATATAAATTGGCAGTTAAAAGTTTCATGACTGATCAATCAGCTCAATTGAACGCTTATTTGTGTCAAGTTTCAAAATTCCATACCATAGGCGACCCAGGAAAAACATACTTACAAACCCCCAACATGATGGACATCCTAAAGCTTGCATAAACAACAATAAATTATCATTTGTTTGTTTCCGCCTTCAGAGTTCCGGACCCCACGGACTGCAGCAAGTTCTATCAGTGCAAAGACGGCAAGGCCTACCCGGACTCCTGTCCCGCCGGGCTAGTCTTCAACCCGGCTTCTGAGGTGTGCGACTATGCCGATAATGTGCCCGGCTGCAAGCCCACGACTCCAAGGCCCACCACCAGGCCCACCACCAAGCCAACACCAAAGCCTACTGAGCCGACACCCACCAAACCGACTCCACCTGATTTCGACTGCCCGACCAGCAACGGTCTCTTCCCTAACCCCAAGGACTGCCACACTTTCTACCACTGCTCCAACGGACACGCTTATCTGAAGGATTGTCCTGCCAACCTTGAGTTTAACCCTGTGCTACTGGTTTGTGATTGGCCTGAAAACGCCGGCTGCAATGGCAAGCCCACGCCCTCGCCGGCACCGACGTCAAAGCCCACGCCCAAGCCCACGCCGAACCCGGACGTCATCTGCCCGAACGACACTTGCGCCTGCAGGTGAGACTTACTCCCTCTCCTCCTGCAGATAAAAGGACAGGCGGCGAAGTGCACGTGTCTTCGGAAAATGTTCTTCAGGGACGATACGTCACAAAGATGCATGTATTCCCATGTGATACAAAATTTTAAGAGTTTTTATGGGCGCCCATACAGTTTTCCTGTTTGATTATTATCTATACATTGGCAGTTCAAAGTTGCATGACTGATCAATCAGCTCAATTGAACACTTATTTGTGTCAAGTTTGAAAATTCCATACCGTAGGCGATTTAGAAAAACATACTTACAAACCCCGACATGATGCACATCCTAAAGCTAGCACAAACAACAATAACTTATCATTTGTTTGTTTCCGCCTTCAGGGTTCCGGACCCCACTGACTGCAGCAAGTTTTATCAGTGCAAGGATGGCAAGGCGTACCCGGACTCCTGTCCCGCCGGGCTAGTCTTCAACCCGGCTTCTGAGGTGTGCGACTATGCCGAGAATGTGCCCGGCTGCAAGCCCACGACTCCGAGGCCCACCACCAGGCCCACCACCAGGCCCACCACCAGGCCCACCACCAGGCCCACCACCAAGCCCACACCCAAGCCTACTACAAAGCCCACACCCAAACCCACCACACAGAAGCCCACCGCTAAGCCAGAGCCCACCACACAAGAGCCTCCTTCACCAACACAAGCTCCGTCTTGCACGTTCCCATGCACGAAGAGTGACGGTTTTTATGGAAACCCGCTGAATTGCGGGACCTATTTCGAATGCTCTGATGGGCAGGCCACCATCCACTACTGCCTTTCAGACAAACACTTCAACACCGGCACCAACTCGTGCGATGCGCCCGAGAGCGCCGGCTGCTGTGAGCTCTAGTGCAGCTCGAACGTTCCCCTATGACTTCGCTGAAACGGACCAGAGATGCCCATTGCCCGCTGTCTGTATCAGTGTCTTGTTAATTGTTATATGTCATCCTCACTATGCTGATAATCACTCCGAAGTCCGACTTAACACGAACAATCAACGTCACGAGTCCCGCACCGCTAGTTCGTAAGCACTTCAAGCACCGCACTTTCTGTAGAGCATCCACATCACTGCACATTCCTGATGTCACCAGTTTCCTGGCCTTGTGTCGAACCGTTCCTCCATGCTTCCGTGTCCAAGCATAGCGGCTCCAAGTCCAAGCACAGCGGCTCCAAGTCAAAGCACAGCGGCTCCAATTCCAAGCATGGCGGATCCAAGTCAAAGCACAGCGGCTCCAAGTCAAAGCACAGTGGCTCCAAGTCCAAGCACCACCAGCGCTCTGCGGAGTTGATGGAGGCGTCTGCGCCGGTAAATAACTCCCTGTTATACCGCAACCCGGACCACGGCGTTGTGGAGGACGACGACGGCTTCCTGGGTAAGTGGCAGTGGCGCACGACAGCGATGACCGCCCGTTCCGCCTCGTACCCACTGCCGATACTGTGCTATAGTTCCCTTTGCTGCGTCGGAAAACGTGTCGTAGCAGAAGAAGGCTAACTATAACACGGATATGAAGCAATACAAGTTATGTTTAGCCCTCCCCCTACGGGGGTTCCTGACAGGCCCCCTCAGGTTTTTCTTGAATAGCTTTGTACACGTGCGTCACATCTTGCTGACATTTTCGGTAGCTGAGTTTACAACAATTATAAGTATGCTGTGAAAATTTAATTGAAATTGGTTCAGTAGTTTGGGAGATAATTATGTTTTGATGACGTCATGTTGGTGAAAAACGATAAATATTTGAAAAATGGTAGAAAACTGAGTTTTAAAGGAATTTTCAAACGCAATTCACCAAACATACAAAAGGACATTTTCTTTAAAATGGCAATCTCGGATTGTTCCAAATTTTGGGGTTTTGACCCCAAAAATAAAAAAAAATAACTTTTTTTTAAAATCCCCACAAAACAAATTTTTCCAATATGTTAGAAAAACCGGAATATATGTGAGAGAACTGTGTATGGAAAATACCCATACCAAATTTCAAAGCAATATCTTTATTTTTGACTGAATGATGGCTCCCTAAGTGTAAGAAACTGATGACGTCATTTTTATTAATACGTTTGTTTACTTTTTTGACAAGATACGAACAAATCATTATATTTTCTGTATCTCTGAGGAAAAACTGGTCTAGGAACATGGCTTTTTATTTACATTTATCAATTTCTCATTTTGAGGTTTTCTGACTAGCACAATCGCTATTCTGGACGTGGTAAGTCCGGGGTCATTCCCTTGACCTGGAAGGTCGCCCGTTGACCGGAAACCTCAAAATCTTATACTATTAGATTTCTGTCATGGCAGGCAACATGCTGGTTCTTGCCGCATTGCTCTAAGTTGCTTGGTTTGGAAGTTAACAGGGGGAACAGGGGGGGGGGGGCTGTCAGCCCCTCCCCCCGTAGGGCGAAGGTGAAAATTCTCCCGTAGGGCGAGGGTTAAATAACGTCAAGGACGATGAAAGCATTCCGAATAAGATTAACCCTTCAGCAGGTCCATCAGCAATCCAGGCGAATCTCTGCGTTAACGTTGATATACCAGTAGTGTGCCGGCCGACCTGACACCAAGTTTTCCTCTCGCCAACAGAGTCTCAGTTCTGTCCGAGCCCCAACGGCAAGTTTCCATCCAGCCGGTGCCACTTCTACTACCACTGCATGGACGGCGTGCCCACAATGAAGCGCTGCCTGCACGGCACGCGGTTCTACGCGCCCGACCAGCGCTGCATCCTGGGCTCCTGCTGAACGATGCGGTTCGACCTCGGCATATTTTCGCTTGGCGTAAAGACAGTGTAACTGACGGTGTAATAGCGTGCATCCTTTGAAACACATGGTCAGGAAACGGATGTTTCACTCTGCCTCTTTGTCCTTACTGTCGCGCTGCAGTGTGCGCTGTGGCTTTTGTACTTAAATATTTTACTGATCTACGTGTTGTTACTTGTTGAATACATGCTTTATGTTGGCTGTAGGTCTGTGGGAATTGATGTATCAGTACTGATGCATCATCGTCACCGAAACATCACCATCATACAAGCGCAACACCATAGTAGATCGAGCTCAATCAGTAGGCCCGTTTTCAAGGTATATCCCGCATCCCGTATCCCGTATCCCGTATCCCGTATCCCGTATCCCGTATCCCGTATCCCGTATCCCGTATCCCGTATCCCGTATGCTGTTCCAGTAATCCGTTCCCGTATCCAGTATCCCGTTCTCGTATCCCGTTCCCGTATCCTGTTCCCGTATCCCGTTCCCGTATCCTGTTCCCGTATCCCGTATCCCGTTCTCGTTCCCATATCCCTTTCCCGTATCCCTTTTACGTATTCCATTCCCATATCCCGTTCCCGTATCCTTTTCCCGTACCACGTTACTGTATCCCGTTACATTATCCCACTCCATTATCCCGTTCACATATACCGTTACCGTGTTCTGTTCCCGTATCCTGTTCCTGTATCCTGTTCCCCTATCCCGTTCCAGTATCCTGTTCCCGTTCCCATATACTTGTCCGTTAAAATTGACGTACATTTCCTGAAACCAGGTCTTCCAAACCGCTTTTTGATCACCATGTCGTCTCCCATAGATACAAACTTTAACTTTGCTGATCGTCGGATGCGTACTGCACGTGCCTTATTGATACCAAGCGCATTTTTCGAATCTCAAATATCGGAGCTCCTCACTTGAAATGCTCAGAATTGCTAGCTAGCCAACTTTGTGAGCTGAGAGCTCCTACTGCTCTGACTGCAGCGGCCGCAGCCCCAAAAGCGCAAAGATGCGCCCTCACGAGCGCAACAGACGTCGCACGTGCCCCAAACTTGAACACAGACAATGGTTGCACACTGTTGATTTGGTGTGAAAAAATCGTCACCGCAACTCTAGTCGTTGCCGATCAGCGGCCCGCCAAAGGGAACGGACGTCACATATATACATACAGACGTTCTTATTTTAATAAGGGCCCCTTCGTTCGGGCCCCTACCAGGAACGGGTCCCTATCAGGAACGGCCCATATCAAACAATTTGCAAGGAGCGGACCCTGTTGTGACCGCGCCATCGTCCTGACCGAGCCCCGTTTCATGCCTTTGCCAGCTCCGGGCCCTAGCCTCGATCAGGCCTGACCAAGACCGGGCCCCTACCAGAAACGGGCCCGCATCAAGAATATACAAGGACCGGGCCCTCGTCCTGACCGGGCCCCATATCACGCCTTTGCCAGCACCTGGCCACTGCCTCGATCAGGCTTGACCAAGACCGGGTCCTGCCAGGTATGGGCCAGAATACAGATCCCTTTGATGCGTGCCCCTCTGAAATTTCGGGGGGGGGGGGGCGTCAGCTGACCCTTCCCCCTGCGTGCGCCACTGCCAACTTTCCTCGGGATACTCCCGCTACCTAGAGACAGGGGCGTCGCCACCGGGGGAGAGGGGGAGGGGGCTACCCCCCGAGGATCGCTCCAGCCGGAGTCCGCCCCCCCCCCCCCACCCCAGATTCGCAGGATTTTAACATAAGCCCAATGGGGCTGGCCCCCAAACCCATGGTTGTCCCTGCCCGCCCCCCACCCACTCAAACCTTTGTGGCGACGCCACTGCCTAGAGAGGTGACTTGTTGACTAAGTTAGCGTACTTTCCGCTTCTAAAAAAAGCTGAGCGACTGATACAGGCGCATTACTGCTAAGTTGCAGTGGCATAGCTGTTAACTAACCACAGTCCACACAGGCACGTAGCTAGGATTTCATCCAGGGGGGGGGGCGCCTCGAAAGGGCCCCTTCCAGAGCATTGAAAGGGCCCCTTCCCAAGCGTTGAAAGGGTCAAACAAAACGGCTGAAAAGGCACGTTACAACGAATAACGATGGAGAATGCAGTATGGCAGGTATGGCATGGACCATACCAACTTTTACGATCTGGAGTTAGTAAGCTGAGGGGTCTGCCATTTCAACTTTGGAACCAGCGACACCAGTTTGGAATCAGCTATCCCAACTTCGAATATTTGTTTAGGCCCAAGCCCTGGAACCCTTAAAGGCTGAAACACAGTCTTCGCGCAGCTGCTCGAAGTGGATGAGGGTGCCTATTCAGATACATTGAACGGAGGTTGCAACAACTGCACGATGCGCACGATGCGGGAAGAAAAAAATAACCAGTCGGCCGGTGACCGCGGGCGAGGTCGGGTCGTACACGCGCCGCTCCGCCCCACCACGTGGCGTGGCAAGAGTGTGCGACCGATTTGAGCAGTGAAGCCGGTGACTTTTTGGGGACTTATTTAGTGAACAAGATGGTTGTGTAAGTCCCAGCTTTTGGTGCGTGGAGCCTGCAACTGCAACGGAGCCTCATTGACGCGCGTGTCATGTCTGATCATGCTGCGCCGCGGTCTGCCGGTGCGGATGGAGACGGTACCAGTGCGGTGATGGACCAGCAGATCAACGTTGAACTCGGTATCGGTGAACGCAATTCGGTCAGTGAACTGGTGAAAACCTACAGTGATCCACCCAGTGAAGGACATAAGCGCGACCGCTCTGAATCCGGAGACTTAGCACCGGCCGGCAAGCGCGGCGCCAGGGAGTGCAGCGGTGAGCCTGGACGCAGCACATCATCAGCGTTGAAAGGCAGGAACTTTAAGGAGCACCTGGACGACGCAATCGAGGGACTGGAGAGCCGCATCACTCTGTCGATCTCCAAAGACCTCCACGAGTTCCGCGAGTCGCTCACAGCAGCGATCGACAAGCTGAACGACCGGGTGAAGGATTTAGAGCGACATGTGGAGGAGAGGGACGGCGTCATCGAGGAGCTGACAGACGAACTGCGAGAGTCAAGGTCGGAAGTTTCTGCTCTCCAGAGTCGCGTGGAAGAGGCCGAGATTAACTCGCGCCTACCGTGTCTTGTCCTGTCCGGCGCGGCCATGGCGTCCCGACGCGTGCCCCGCCTGGAGCCGCCTCTGCCCGCGCAGACAGCGCCTGCGGCGGCCGAATCTCGGCCGGCCGCGTCTGCTGTGCCGGCTGGCCCCGGTCAAGGCCAGACCGCCGTGACGTCACAGCCAGCTGATCGCCAGGTCGGCAGGGACGGGGCGAGTCCGGGCGTGTCAGCCCAGGCTGCTGGCGCTGACAGGCGTGATACCCGAGGCCCGGGTCGGCCGGCCGCGCGTGGCGGCGGCTGGGAGGGGCGTGAGGACGTGAACGCTCTGATCGTGAACACTCTTAACCAGTGCTTGTCGGGGCTGAACCTCTCAGCAGCTGATATAGATCGTGCGCATCGTCTGCCAGGCCCCAACAATCGTGTGATTGTTCGTTTCCTGCGTTCGGGGCAGGGCAGTATTCGCGAACAAGTGATGACGCGACGTCTTGAGCTGCGCGGCAGGGATCTCTTCGTGAACGAGTCGCTGACGAAGCTTCGGAGCCTGATCTTCCGGTCCCTTCTGGCCGCCAAGCGCGACAAGAAGTTATACACTGTGTATTCGCGCGGCGGTCAAGTCTACTTCAAGGAGAAGCAGCACGGTGTGGGGATGAGAGTTGACTCACTGCAGCGAGTGCGACAGCTGGGGTACACCGTGAGCGAGCGCTGAGGTTTACCGAGTGCCACGTTCTCTGGGAGACTCGAGTGGTGACGGTCTCAGTGATGACCGACTCGGCATACCGTCACAGCTGCTTCTGGCCGAGGTGAGACTTGAGCTGAGCCAGTTTTTCTTCTATGGAGCACCGACTGCTTTCCGAGGTAAAGTTGCAAGCTTCATGACAACTGTGTTCTGAGTTTGAGTTATCGCGTTATCTTCAGTAACATATTGTTTAAGTTTTGCTTTGCTAGTAACTGCTTGTGATGTCCTGGTGCAGCTAGAGTGCACTTACCATCGTCAGACTGTTGATTGTGTTATTTGCTGTGTTTGAGCCTATCACGATATTGAGTGATCACTGTTGATTGTACCCGCGTATAATTGTTTTGTTGAAGCTTGCAGATAGCATGTATATTATATATTGTCGTGGCTTGGCTCAGAAGGCGTCTTCGTCTTTAAGTTTAGAGGTCCCGTGATCTGGTGGTGCACACTTCCTGATACTACTTCCTGTTACACTAGATATAGATAGCGTTCGTTGCTTAGTCACTGTCGGCACGAGTATTGCGTAAGCTGTTCCGATTGTATTTTTCACTACGTTTCCGAAAATTAGCATTTATAGATGTTGCAGGCTCCGCGTACCTGTTTTTCTTTCTTTGCCATAACGTTTGGTTCGTCTTTTTTGTTTTACATAACTGCACAGACCCACTCACAGGTGCACCCTCTCGCACACGCACAGACATATCTCGCACAACGCACGCACAGGAATATACGCACGCACACATGTGCACGTGCACGCGCACGCGCACAGGCACAAGCACACGCACACACGGCGTCAGGCACGAGCTCACAACATTCCTGCCTTCAATCTGCTTGTATACATGTTTTCCATTTCCAGGTGTGAACGAGGTTCACACAGTTTAGTTCGAAATGACTGAGTTAACATTAACATCAATGAACTGTAGAGGCCTGGGTGATTTAAAGAAGCGTAGAGACGTTTTGCATTTCATGAAAAACCAAAGCTATGATATTTTGTTTCTTCAAGATACCCATCTTACTAAAGAGTCGATTCCTTATTTTAACAGCTTGTGGAAAGGGAAAAGTTACCACTCATGCTACACGAGTCGCAGTCGAGGGGTATGCATCATGATTAAGAATAGCCTACAGCATGAACTCATTAAAGTTAAACACTCCGACTGCGGAAATTTCATTATCGTTGTATGCAAATTAGGTACACAAACCTACTTAATGGCTAACATCTATGGTCCTAATGACGACGATCCCAATTTCTACCGCACCCTTGCCAATCATTTGGAGTCATTTCAAACCGATCATACGATTATAGGAGGAGATTTTAATTTTGTAATCGACCCTAAAGTTGATTCATTCAATTACGTTCGTGAGTATAATATAAATGCAAAGCAAGTTTTCTTGAATTTCACAAATGATAACACGTTAGTAGACATATGGAGAGTACAAAATCCGAATAGGTTAGAATACACTTGGTCGAGAAATAATCCTCTAAAATGCGGTAGATTAGACATGCTTTTCGTAAACGCTTAACTTATATCATCTGTGTGCGACGTGATAATCAAACCAGGATATAGGACAGACCATAGCCTAGTGGTAATGACAATGAATGTAGGAGAAGTAGAAAAAGGTCCTGGAATTTGGAAGATGAATGAATCCGTTCTGCGAGATTCCGAGTATATAAACCTTATAGATATGACCATAAAAAGCACCGTCTTTCAATATGCAATTCCCTTATACAATGAGGAATACGTAAATAACGCTAGTAATTATCCTGATATACAATTAACAATCGAAGACGGCCTGTTCTACGAAACACTTATCATGCTTATTAGAGGTGAGACTGTGAAATACTGTAAGAGAAAGGCTCGCAATCGACGAATGAAAGAAAAAGAACTACTCAATAAAATACAATCAGCATATACCTTATTTACTAACGACACATGTGATGTAAATGAGCAATTTCTACACATAGCTAAGGAAGAATTAGAAGAACATAGGAGACCATACATAGAGGGCTTAATTGTACGGTCAAGAACTCAATGGCATGAGGAAGGAGAAAAAAGTTCAAAATATTTTCTATCATTGGAGAAAAGAAACGCATCTAGAAAATCCATACAGTGCATACAAAACGAAGGCCAAACAATCACAAGATCAAACGCGATTCTGTCACTTTTTACTCAGACATTTCAGGATAAATATTCTGTACCGCAGGTAATCGAGCCTGACTCAATCTTCATCCGGAGTAACGTCAGAGAAACATTGAATGAAAGCGAAAAATATGCGTTAGATACAGATGTAACCCTTCAGGAACTAACTTCAGCACTGCAGGGCATGAAAAAGGGCAAAACTCCTGGCAGTAATGGGTTTACTGTAGACTTCTTTCGATGCTTTTGGAAACAGTTGGGCGTATTCTTACACCGAGCATACATATTCACTTCGTTACAAGGAGTAGCACTGCCAACACATCTAGAAAGCTTAATAACTTTAATACCAAAAGCAGGACGACCAGGCTACTCACTCAAAGGATGGCGTCCAATATCCCTTCTGAATGTCGATTACAAAATTATTTCAACTGCCATCGCCAACAGGTTTAAGAAAGTTGTTAATCGGATTATTAGTCCATCGCAATCAGCCTACATCAAGGGGAGATATATCGGTGAGAATAGTCGACTTGTGTATGATGTGATATCACACGTGAATCAACATGATAAATCAGGTTTAATTATGGCAGCTGATTTTGAAGCAGCTTTTGAGACTGTGTCGTGGCCATACGTGAGAGCAGTTCTAAAAGAAATGAATTTTGGAAATAAATTTATCGAGATTATCAATACAATGTACTTAAGCCAACATAACTTCGCTCGCATTCTCCTGAATGGCTTTTTAGGTGAAAAAATACATATGCATAGAGGAATAAGACAGGGTGACCCAGTTTCTGGATACTTATTCAACATATCCGTAGAGATACTGGCAAATCAAATAACAAATTCCGATAAGTTAACTGGTATTCAATTTGGTATCAATACAGAAGTTCGCATCAGCCAATATGCGGACGACACCATTTTGTTTCTAGACGGCTCTGAACGCTCTATTAATGGGGTAACCGAGGAGCTCTCAGAATTTTCCTCACAATCAGGACTGAAGCTCAATTGGGAAAAAACATCATGTTTGCCACTTGGTTTGCTGAGTCAACCACAAAGTTCGGAAAACAGTTCAGTAGATAAGCTCAAATGGGTAAGCGAAATTAAAATTCTAGGAATATACTTTAAATGCAATATTATCAATATAACAGAGCTCAATTTAGAGAGAAAGCTCATACTTTTAGAAAACGATATTAAGCAATGGAAAAGACGTTATCTCACTCCTCTAGGGAAAATTACAGTCATAAAGGCCCTGCTACTCTCTAAGCTTGTCCATCTTTTCATGGCCTTACCGAATCCATCTCAAGCTTACATAAAGAAGATTGAACGAATGTTGTACAGTTTCTTATGGAATAACAAACCGGACCTTGTTAAAAGAATGAAAGTGATTCAGAATCAAAAATTTGATGGCCTCCAAATGACTGATTTAACATCATTCATTCACAGTTTGAAATTGTCATGGCTAAAACGGTTAGTCAATTCTACGGCTGTTTGGACAACCGTTACAAAGCTAGAACATTTAGACCCATTTAAGCTGCTTACGTATGGCACGGCACAGCTGATAGTGGTAAAGGCGCAAATGAAAAATGAATTCTGGAGTGATGTGGTGAAATCTCTTATCCAATTAAATAAAATGCTGAGCCTTCAACCAGAAAACATCATGAGAGAGCAGATATGGTTCTCAGACTATACAAAATATAAAACTTCCATTGTCCCGCAATGGAATGATCGAGGACTAAGATTTATTGGTGATCTTTTTAATACAGATAATGGAAATATACTGTCACGAGAAGAAATAAAAGTGCAATACCGAATCTCAATGACATTCCTGTGCTACGAATCATTAATCCGTAGCTTACCTAATAACGTCAGAAACGCAACACACATTTCATTCGAAAGACCGAATATTCCATTCAAGTTGCAATTTTTCTTCAATAAGCCAAATATCACTAGATATTACTATTCACTATTAATAAATGCATTGAGGAAGAAATGTGACACTACTGATGCAAAACTCAAGCAGAAATGGAACCGTGATATCGGATTCCATCAAGAAGGGAGTTTGATGCATGTTAAAAAAGCTACGAAATCCGTATATTTACTTTACCTTCATTACAGAATTATAACCAGGATTATCACAACTAATAAGTTTCTATTTACTATCAAGATATCCGACAACAGCACTTGTACATTTTGCGCGCGCGACACTGAAACAATAACTCACTTATTCTGGCAGTGTCCAGATACACAAGCATTTCTACAGAATATAAAGAGAAAACTGTCCACTGAGTACCAAATACATTTTCACCTCGGTGAACAATCGTGGTTCTTCCCACAGGAAACAGATGCACTTCAAACACTATTGATCACCATAGCAAAAGCAGTCATTTACAGATCTCGTAATGCTGGCAAAAAACCGGAAGCCTCTCATATGATGAACTTATTAAGAATTGAAGCAGAAAAAGAACAACTTGCCAGCATGCTTAAGAACAAACCTGATAACTTCGAAAATAAATGGAAAACATTAAAGCGTATCCTCCAGTAATTATTTTTGCGCACGTGCTCGCTCGTGTCCTGACGCCAAACACCCATAATCACAACCACAAGCACAACACAGACATACACACGTAAACATTTACATACACGCACACAACACGCACATGCACACACTACTACTACACTACTACACACACACACACGCACGCGCACGGGCACACACACATACGCACGTGCGCGCGCGCACACGCACAAGCCTCTTTTGTACATGTACTTGACTGCTGTGGGGTGAGTTGATTATGTTAAGGCTTATTTAGGTGAGTTGATTATGTTTAGTTTAGGCAGGCTGCTTTGGTGCGAGTCGGAGGGATGAAGCCGCGAACCGTAGAGAGACGGTGCAGTGCTGTGTCACGACTGTGTGCAGTGCGGTTTGTGTTGGTCTGTGTGTGTGTGTTGATTTAGATATGTGGGCATTGAATAAACTATCCCTTTGGTGGGACAAACAGAAAAAAAAACTGATGAAATTTACCCGTGTATTTGAACAGGCACCCGCATCCACTTCGAGCAGCTGCGTGAAGACAGTGTTTCAGCCAGAACTGCAGGGACTGTCCCACCTTTGTGAAAGTTGTCGAATCACACTTAATTGTATGTCTACATGTCAGGCGAGGTCAGCTGAACATGTTCGTGAACTTTTGTGTCCAAAAAAAATGTTTATCTTGGAATATATTCAATTTTTAGTTGTAAGCGGAAAGTTGGGTTGGTGACGTCATATGACTTTTTGTTAATAACAGGGAAATCCTTTGTGCTGCACACGATAAATAGAATACTAGGTAGCGCCGAGTACCGGCCTTCAACACAGACCCTATGATCACTTTTTCAGCTGTTTTGTTTAGGCTAAAAAGGTATTTAGACTATGGATATTTGAGTTAATTTATATTAACGTTCATATGTGAGATTTATATACAAAAAAGGAAACAATTATAATTTAACTGTGTAATTAGCAACATACAAATGCAGGGTGGGGCAAGGGTGTGAGGTCTTCCAAATGACAGCGTTGTAGAAAATCCGAAGGCTTGAGCTAAACTTCAAATGCATATCTGAAATGACAAGAAACTGGCGACTGAAAAACACCTAGTAGTCGCTGAAATTGAATTTGGGAAATATTCACAATCGGTTTTCCAATGTACAACACAACACAATAGCACACTCGCTTTGAACTGCAACCCATGTTTTTTTTTCTTCTCAAAAACTGGAAATAGTCGGTTCCAGATAACTTCACATCTTGATCAAAATTTCAAGAGTTTTTAAATGATACAAAAGTTTTTCCATAAATGTTGTCGAAAGCCTAAGGCTGTCGTTTGCAAATACTAGGCTGCATCTCTCAGTTTTGAAGAAACATAAATAGTCGGGTTGTATAATTGAAAGCATTAAGTAGGAAATTCAAAGAGTTTTATTTTGAGACAAAAAAATCTTGGAAATTTTTCTTGCGCGCTTCAAAATTTGACTTTTTGGTTGTCATATTTCAAAGTTTACTGTATTGGCAAGCAGTGATGTGTTCTTGAATACTGCGCACACCGGAACCCTGAAAGTTGACCAATCAGCGACGGGAATCGTCGTTGCTGAATACGCTGATTGACGCTGATAACACTGCACACGTTTGCAAAACAGCGCCAGTGATCATCACTTCCCGAGTCCTCGCGCTGAGAGTGCATGTGGCGAGTGTGTAGGTTCGTAATTGTGATAAAAATATGCGTTTACGATACATTGGCAAAGCCTAACAATAGCCGTTTTCACGAAGGATTTTGCGTTTGGGGTGTTTGGGGTGTTTGGGGCGATTGGGGCGATTGGGGCGATTGGGGCGAATGGGGCGTTTTGGGTAAATGGGTCTATAACTCGTAAGAACACGGCTTTTCCCGGTGATTTTTGATATCAATCGCAACTTTATGAATTAATGCATTTTTCTGGAAATACCATTTTAATGATAACACCATAGTTTACTTAAAATTAACAATTTCATCTTAAACTAGCTCTGGTGATGGTGATGGTGATGGTGATGGCTGTGGTGGTTTGGGGCGTTTGGTGGGACTCCATCTTGCTCGAATACCGGATGTGCGGAGTTCGGGAAATGGTCATATTTTGCAACGACATGATTTTCAGGAATAATAGCTTATTTCAATGAAAACTAGATGAATTAGTCCATTCATATTTTCAGTCATATTCCTTTTTGATAGCAAGGAGTAATGATAATTAGCGATTTCGTTTTGATCATTTGTTGTAAGATGACGATGCTGATGAGATAAGATGAGAATGCTGGCTCCGGCTCTGCGCTGGCTCCGCGCAGGCACCGCCGCCCGGTAACCATGGCGACGACGTGACTCCGGCCCCAGCCGGCCCGTTACCATGGCGACGAGCCAGCCGGTCGCCTGACGTCACGTTGCGCATGTGCAGAGCCGTGGTCTGCGCCCAGCCATGCAGTCTGTTCGGTCTAGATCAGCCATTTTTGAGTTTTCAGTACCAGTGGCTGCAGAAAGCCCGCATGTTTCATGGGTTTATAAGTTCTTTTTCTGAGGTTCTTTCAGCTTTTTATGAGATTCATCAATTAATCAATTTATCAAATCAAGAACATTTGGTGTGATTCGTTGCTTAAATAAATGAGTAAGGATTGTTCCGGTTTTCAGAAACCAACGAAGTTACCGCTCTAAATTGGACGATCTCAGCGGGACGGAGCGACGATGAATTAAGGCCTGTCTATGCTTTGACATTTGATTGCATTTTTCATCATAATATTATATTTCTTTGTCATTAATATCTTCAATTTTGCCCTAACTAACTGTCAATTGCGTATTTTATTTAATCAAAGCTAGTATACTAGTATACTTTTAGCCTCTTTTTAGGGCGTTTGCGGTATGTTTTGTAGAAGGAACTAACACAACACAAAATTGCCAGATTTGCTCTTGAATTTGAATATTCAAAGCAAACTAACGGGAAATATTGCATTGTAAGAGCATATACTTATTCATGAGTTCATAAAATTGCGATTGACACCAAAAATAACCGAGAAAAGCCTTGCTCTTACGAGCTATAAACCCAATCGCCCCAAACGCCCCAATCGCCCCAAACGTAAAATCCTTCGTGAATACGGCTAATGCTACCCTGAACTCAAAATTTAACGTGCTTTTAAATGAAGCGAAATTCAGTCAAATAATTTGGAAGCATCAAGGTTATTTGACTCCCAAAGCCAATGGTGTCATTTGCAAATATATTTAGTTTCTAGCATATCCAGTTCAAGTTTGAAAACAAAACATTAGTGAGATAACATTTGCAACAAGTATGACAAAAGCAGCAGTTACTCAAATGTTTGATGTACTTTCTCAGCATATCAAACTGGCAGTGATAAAGAGACATACAAGCATCATGATCATATTGATAGGGTCAACGACTGTAGCCTCGGACAAATAAAAACATCAGACGTTTCATGCTATTGGAATGTAGACACCAATGCAATAAAGTGCCAATACTTTATCAGTGACTTAGTGCATCAGTATTGTGTGCACACACTGATAGCATGAAACAAAAATGAGGTTTGGACATTTTCACCCTAAGTCAAAACACTGGTGGTGTATTGGGGTTTTAGGGCGCCACAACTCTTATGCGCTATAGCACTGACTTCATGACGTTAGTAGTGTTTCAGTGCTTAAAGGGAATATTTCACATTTCTGAAAGTTGTCAAATATACGTTGGTTGTAGTAGAAAATATGAATTGCTGCTGAAAACGATGGTGATATTTTTTTAACGTGTAGAGTCACTTAACGTTATACAAATTAAGTTTTTACATTTGGGTGAATGACGTCATTATTGAGCTATAGACCGCCGCTGATTGGCTGACAAAGTGGGATTGGCTGAAAAAGTGTCTGTCAGCCAATCAGCGGCTACACCAGCCTGGAGTAATTTTGCAAATGGTAAATTAAATTGCTTAAAAACGGTTAAGTTTTGTGGAAAATGACCTTAGTAATTTAAACATTTCAATAACAGCCCAAGATATTGGCTATCTCAATTTAAAACTAATACAAAGGTGAAACATTCCCTTTAAAGGGACTGTCCCACCTTCCCAAAAGTTGTCAAATGTACGCCGCTTGTGGTGTAAAATATGAAGTAATTGCTGCCGAACACGATTATGACATTTGTTTCTCGTAAACAGTGCTCAATTTCATAAAAAGTTAAGTTTTAATATTTGGGTTGATCACGTCATATTGAGCTCTAGAGAGCTACACAGAAATCCTTTACGCTGCCAAAGTATGGGCCCAATTATTTCGAGACAATTCTGGCGCTTTGAATACAAGACAAACCAATTACCAAACCATTGAAACATAGCAAATATCTCCAAGGTTCACCCTAAAACAAGTCGACTATTATTAACAGTTGGGTAAAGATAGACGACGCTGTCGGTTTAGAGGCCCTATTCAAGAACACATGGGCCTTATTTTTTACAGATGTCAAAATCAAACTCGAATATCTTTTTGATTAGATCATTGCGGTTGTTTTAACTGCTACCATACTTAATTTCAATGCCAAGCCATCAAAATGGCTATGTCAACTCAAATATAATGTTAAGGTGGGATAGTCCCTTTAAGTATGTCAGCATCTTCTGCACCACATATAGTAGAAGTCTGGCATTTTAAACATCCAACAATTGGACAGTGACAGCCGACAGGGGACAGCAGACAGTGATAGTTGGCAAGTCATGTTTTTTATTCAACAGGTTGATTTCGGACTTTAATGATTTGCACACTATCATGATGCACTAATTGAGTTATTTGTGCTAGCACTGAACATGTTCGAGTTCAGTCAGTCCTTCCACCGTATGCCTGTGCTGTATACGGACGGTACTGCTGAGTCCCAATATTTGCATGCTTAACACAATATTTCTGATTTGTATGCATTGTTTTCGCAGATCCGGTGCATGTCCGGGACCAACACCAACCCGACACCTTTGGAGGTGAAGACGCGCATCCGACTGCTGCTGATGGGCGCGTCACCGGCAGTGGCAGGCGGCTCAAGAAGCCAGCCATCGGCCTCGGGCGCCTCTGTCGCCATGGAGGAGAAGAATCCCGTGTACCTGAGCGCCAGCGTCCTGAAGGACCACAGAGACGAGGGGGCGGTTACGGATGCTCCGGACGACGACTTGCAGTCCATCAGCCAGCTCCTGCAAGATGCGCAGACCCACCAAGGACCGCCATCTGGTCACCCCGTGGCGGCCAGTCTGAAGTTCGGCCGGGAAGCTCTGGCGTACGTCGCTGGCTTCCTGGCGTACAGGTGCCGCTCCGTGGACAGCACCTCGGCACTGTGCCCGGCCAGTGGGCGGTCTGGACACGACGGAGGACCTGCGCTGACCTGTATCAGGGCCGCCGCCGACCGGAACCCTACCGCCGTGGTGACGGTTCTGGTGCAGCCGCTGCTGACCCAGCTCAACAGAGTTGCGGTATCGCCGGAGAACCAGGCTGAGCGGCAGCTGGCGGCGGTGGCGGCCGGCGTGACCGGGCTGGAGGCGGCGCGCGCCGCCCTGCCACTGCTGCTGGTGCGGCAGGTGCGCGTCAGCCGAGAGGAGTCCACCGCCACCGAGCGTGTGCTGGCCACGGTGACTGACATCGTAGAGCGGACGGACTCTTCACTAACTGAGCGGTGCTGAGCACGCTGACTGAGCGGTGGCACGGCGTGCCGCTCTTCCACGCAGCGCCGTGGCAGCACACGCAGCTGACGGCGCTGCTGGCCACCGCCCGGCCCAGCGTGGTTGTGCCGCAGCAGGACATCGTCACCGTGATGCTCGCCAAGCTGGCGCTGAAGAAGCGGCACTCGCTGATGGCGGCACGCGCTGCCAAGACGCTGGCCGTCGTTCAATAAGCAGTCCGATGCCGAGACCGACTATCTGCTCAAGAGGCTCACCAAGCCAATGCCAAGATACAAGATAATACCAAGATGGTCCACCGTGTGGCGGCCAGAGCCGCGCGAGCGCGTGCCACCGCAAGCTGGCCCCAATGAGCGAGCGCGTGCCACCGCAAGCTGCCGTGCTTATGGGATCGCGCGTTCCGCCATCGGTGTCCGGCCGTCATCAGGCCGCGGCGGCCCGGTCCAGCACATGCGGAGCGACAGCGTGATGACCCTGGCGGCCACCGCCACCAGCATTGTGTCGTCTACAAGACACACAGTCTATCGCCAATAACCCGAGCAGTTGAGGCGCCCAAAAACTGCAAAGCGCAGTATGTGACATGTAGTTTGTCTGCGCACTACTGGATTGCGTGCTAGTGGTGAGGAATGCTGTCTGAAAAAGATTGACATATGCGGTGATTTTTTTCAAACTTATTTTACTTGTCGTGAGCGCATTGCTGGAGACGAGATGTTTGAGCTTGTATTTGTGCTCGCACACATCATGTGCCTTTATTGTTATGTAGCAATCAACTCGATGTTTCCACGTGTATTTAAGCTTCGTAAGAGCTGCTGATGTATTTATCACTCTCGGTTCCAACGTCTGAATATCGGCGACTTATGACCGATATCGGTCATTCGTTTCGTTTGGTTTGGTTGATATTCGTTTGCGTCATTTGTGTGGGCATATGCGTATGTTTTATTAGGTTAGAAGTGACTGGGTGGAAAATGAAATAGGTGACAAATAGTTGAAATAGGCGATGATGCGGCATGTACATGCTTGATATGTAGTAGGTATGTTACTGTTAGCATATGGCAGTATAAGATGTCATGTTCTGGTTATGTTCCTATGCTGGTTATTGTTCCTTTTCTTTACTGACGTGCGTATCTATTGCAACAACAAAAAAATATAATGTCGATGACCTCTCGCGACGCATGATGGGAAATATACGGCAACGGCGAAATTATCTGGATTCTTTGCACCATTCATGAAAAGCCTTCCCACACGGTAGAAACTTCTGCAGGAAAAGCAGGAGCTTTTTAACCGGTAAGGGAAACGCTAACTGGTTGCATCAGCGTAGGCCAAGCTAAAGTATGTGCTTGGAGAGAAATGACAATATTGCATAAGGTATAATCTAATTATGGAGACTGTTCGGAGACTGCGGGTGGAATAGGACTTTCGTCGAAGTAATAGGGGCCCATTCAGATGTCAAACTGAAAAAAAAATTGTTGGTGCAGTGGCTGGACAGTGGCATTCCTGCTTCGATATGTATTGCAACGAAAGTATCAAAATAATTTCGTAAAAAGTAGAAGGGACTAAATATGAATAGACTACATACTCGAAAACAAGGACGGTTTCATATAATCCGTGCCTGCACACTCATGAGCATGACTCATATGAGTCATGACTCATGAGCATGACTCATGTGAGATAAATAAATACTAACATGTGTTAGTATTGATTAAGGTAAGAAGTTATTTGCACTTGTTGACTTTTCTCTTCACATAAAGAAATGCTAGCAAAAGCCAAATAAATTAATTTAGCAACACAGCTTAAATAATGTTTCTTTAGCTATTATAATCAACAGTAGTACTTGGGTCGTTACAAAAAGCTAACAAAAAAAAATAGTACTTGGGTCGTTTTCAAAGCTAGATTAAGCCAAATTCAAAATCGGCATATACCCCTCAGGCACAAACGTAACAGAACCAAGGGCAATCCAGTTTGGCTTACCCCAGAAGTAAGGAGTGCTATACAAGCTAAAAGAAGTGCATTTGGCATTTTGAAGGGATCTTCACTAGATATAAATCAGAAGGCCTACCAGAATGCAAGAAATTCAGTTAAGAAAAAGGTCAGAGCAGCTAAAAGGGCAAAGGAACTTGATTTAGCTAGACATTGTAATGCAGATAGTAAGAAGTTCTTCAGTTTTTATAAGTTAAGTACAGTTTCCAAAAATATAGGTCCATTTAAGGTAGATGATGTGTTAGTTAGCAAGGACAGTGAAATGGTTGAAGTGCTTAATGATCAGTTTCAATCTGTCTTTACTATCGAGGACCAGAGTAGTATTGCAGCACTTCAGCCTGAGCTAGAGACAGAGGAGACTATAGGAGAGCTAGGTGGCATAAGTAGTGAACTTGTTCTAGAATATCTAAAGAAAGTAAGGCCTAACAAGGCAGAAGGACCTGATGAAATCCATGCTAGACTTTTAAGAGAATCTGAAAGGGAGTTGTCGGTTCCATTAGCCATAATATTTTCTAAATCACTTGCAGATAGTAAAATTCCACTTGATTGGAAAAGAGCAAATGTTGTTCCTATTCATAAAAAGGGAGATAGAAGTAAAGAGGAAAACTATAGACCAGTTAGTCTGACCTCATTAGTCTGCAAGGTGCTTGAATCAATCATCAAAGATAAGATTGTTGAATTCTTGGAGCAAAATGAACTCATCAAAGATACACAGCATGGCTTTAGGAAGGGCCGTTCTTGTTTAACTAATCTTCTGGAGTTTTTGGATGTTGCAACAGATAGCGTTGATCAGGGTAAACAGCTAGATGTAGCTTTTCTTGATTTCAGTAAAGCATTTGACAAAGTCCCCCATACAAGACTGGGGTTGCAACTTAAAATTCATGGGATCAGGGGCAAGATTCTGGATTGGATAGAAACGTGGCTTTCAGGACGCCAGCAAAGGGTTATATTGAATGGGTGCCAATCACAATGGAAGGAGGTTCTCAGTGGGGTTCCACAGGGCTCAGTCCTGGGCCCATTGCTTTTTATAATATTTGTGAATGCAATTGAGAACAGTATAGACAGCAAAGTCTTGAAATTTGCAGACGATCTAAAAGTTGTCAGGATTATTAGAGGAAAACATGATCAGGATGTTTTTCAATCAGATCTGGACAAGCTAGTTGAGTGGTCTGAAGCATGGCAGATGAAATTCAATTTGAGTAAATGTAAGATTATGCACGCTGGACGGGTTAGCAGTAAACATAGGTATGAAATGGGTGGGCAGAAAATGGAGCAGATTGAAAAGGAAAGAGATTTAGGTGTCGTGGTAAACAATAGACTATCAGCGTCAGACCAGGTTGTAGAAGCTAGGAAAAAGGCACTTAGAATGCTAGGGGCCATTAACAGAAATGTTTCCTACAAGAGTGAAAAGGTAATAACAAAACTGTATTGTGCATACGTTAGACCACATTTGGAGTATTGTGTACAAGCCTGGTCTCCAACATATGAGAAAGATTGCTGGTTGTTAGAAAGAGTTCAAAAAAGGGCAACAAAAATGATTAATTGTCTTGGTAGTTTACCTTATGAAGATAGATTAAGGAAATTGGGTATGTTTTCACTTAGATATAGAAGGCTAAGAGGAGATCTAATTGAAGTCTTCAAATTTGTAAATAGTCAGCATTCTGGATATTTAAAGGGTATGTTTGAGTTCAATAGGGAAAATCGAGGTAGAGGTCATCAGCATAAACTCATTATGAAACAAAGTAGGACTAGGCTACGACAGTCATTTTTCAGTAGAAGGGTTGTAGGACATTGGAATATGCTACCAGGGGATGTCGCTGATGCAGTGACACTTGCTTCCTTCAAAATTAGATTAGATAAATACTTTACAGAGAAGGGATTAGTTCATAAATACTCGTGGGATTAGCCTTCTTTTATGCAGGTAGAGTAAGGTGATTTGAAGGGGCGAGACTGGTGGAGGGGGGATGGGGGGGGGGGGGGTGCAACCTCGGATGGGCCCAAGAGGCTCTTTGTTGCACTTTTCTTTTATGTCTTTATGTCTTTATGTCTTTAAATACCGACACTCGGTGGCCTGGGTGGCAACTAAATTTGCAGCTCTACTGCTGCGGCGCGCTCAATCCGAGAAACAGTTTAACCGTACCGCTGATTGGAATTTGCGCGTGACGTCACAGGTTGGCGCCCCTGTGGTGCTGCCAAATATATGGCACAATTTTTTGTCGACATCTATAGCGCAGAAAAAGCGAACCACCCGGTGTCTAGATTGGCTTAGATTGCGAACCACCCGGGGATCGAGAAATGAAAGACGAAAATATTCCAAGGCTGACCTTAAAGGAAGTTCACCTTCAACATTAGTAAAGTTTACCTTCAACATTAGTTTTAAACTGAGATAGCTGTTTTGTAGCCCATGTTGGGAAACCCCTATCTGCAAGTTTTCTTGACTGAAAAGACTCTCCAGCCGAAGATATCTGACTTTTTGGCGAAGGAATTCGGCGCATATATGATATACCGTACCGTCTGAAAGTGCCAGAGCACTGCCATGGAGCATGCGCAGACCAATAACGCACACCATAACATTAATGATTTACGACCTTCCGTCCTGAATTGGCGCGATGTAGGACCATTTTTGAAAAGAAAAAAAGAAACTGTATTCAAAAATATAATAAAATCGTGTTCTGAAAAAAATGTCCGAAGGTGAACTATTTCCTTTAAAACAAGTCGACTAGCATTATCAGTTGGGTAAAGAGACGACGCTGTCGGTTAAGAGGCCCTATTCAAATACACATGCACTCACAACAGCCCTGGAGACCTTTTTCTGAAAGGGTCTCTCAAAAAAACTTTTAAAGAATGAGAGAAGCGTGTGGATTCTCGCCCATAGATCAAAAGGGTATCCAAGACGCAATAGGACGGACGAAGGGACTCATCGAAACTCTTTCCGCTTAACACGAGGCTTTTCCACGGTGTCGGCAGAGAATCCACACGTCACAAAGTTCCCGGATGTAGGTGAGACCCTAGGTAGTTCTCAAAGAATAATACAGGGTGTCATCATTTGAATTTGCACGGAAAAACGTTGCGCGGCAGAAGTGCGCGCAGCGGCAGTTCGTCGCGCGCTCTCGACCGGAGCAGTACAGCAGTGAGCGGCCTGCGAATTTTAAAGGTAAAACTTAGATACATTGCTGTTGCTGCTGTTGTAAGGAATTGTTTTAAGAAGCTTTTGCTCTTTATTTTCAAGGAATCATTTGGTATTTTTTCCGTTTTTTTGTTTGAACGAAAAATTACTGAAATGAAGACACAGCCCACTCCCGTGAGTGAATCAGGTGTATGAACAGGAAATCTTTCAAGTTCCAAGTGCCAATTTCGAGGCTGAGGAAGATTCGACGGACGTCCGCAGGCTGGGGCACCGCGCCGCTAGCCTGTCGTTATCGGCTGTGAATTGTAAGTGCATACTGCACGGTGATGCTTTGCACTGTCTTCAGCAGCGGCTAACGTGCAATAGCTGCTCACCCATCTGTTCACATGGACTGAAGCGGTGACAGCGCTCCGCTCGCCTGTCGTTGTCGGTTGTGAAGTTGTGAAATGTGAATGCGCACTGCGCAATAATGTTGTGTGCTTTCAGCACGCGTTTTATGTGAATTGCGTTTGCACAATAAAAAAGTTTTCGCAAAATATATTTTCATGCTATTTGAAAAGGGTTTCAAAATGTGGCTCTATGCCGAGACCTTTGTCATGCTTCAGAGATCCCTGTTAGGTCTCTGAAAAGAACCTTTACCGGTGTTTGGAAAAGGTTTAAAAGATGTGGCTCTTTGCTGAAACCTTTTTCTAGCCTCAGAGACCCCTGTTGGGTCTCTGAAAAGAACTTTATCTGGGTTTAGAAAAGGTTTCAAAGATGTGGTTCTTTTCGGAGACCTTTTTCTCACCTCAGAGGCCCCTCTTGGGTCTCGCCATGGGTTCTCAAAGAACATTAACCATATTTTGTGAAACCCCTACAGCTTCTTTAATTACAAAGGTCTCACAAAAGAATCTTATCCATGTTTCGAAAAGGGTTTCAAAAGTGTGGCTCTTTTTCGAGAACCTTTTCTTGCCTCGGAGACCCCTTTTAGGTCTCGCTTGTTTCTGAGTGTGGGCCTTATTTTTTACAGATGTCAAAGTCAAACTCGAATATCTTTTTGATTAGATCATTGTGGGTGTTTTAACTGCTACCATACTTAATTGCAATGCCTAGCCATTAAAATGGCTTTCTCAATTAAAATCCAATCTTAAGGTGGGATAGTCCCTGACTCCCTTTAAAGGAAATAATTCACCTTCAACATTAGTTTTAAACTGAGATAGCAGTTTTGTAGCCCGTGTTGGGAAACCCCTATCTGCAAGTTTTCTTGACTGAAAAGACTCTCCAGCCGAATATATTTGAGTTTTTGGCGAAGGAATGCGGTGCTGGCGAAATAATGTTGTACTGGTTCTAGCCCAGGCAGAGGCTATACCATCAGCCAATCAGCTTGCAGCTGGTGCTAGCAAGCGAATCGCCGGCCGCCGGTTGGCACATCTCCAATGCGAGTCTATCTTTGCGCGACTACTTTCGAATCTGATTGGCTGAACCATTGTTTACATTCGCGTGACGTCAGGACTCCTGAATCGGCGCGATATAAGGCTATTTCTGACAATATAAAAATAAATTGCATTAAAAATATAATCAAATCGTGTTGGGTAAAATTTTTACAAGGTGAACTATTTCCTTTAAAGGGATTATACGGGTTTCTGTCCTGAAAGTAAATGCACTCTTTTACAGTTGTATGAGCTTTAAACATGTTTAAGACATATAGCAGGGACCTCAATGCTCATTTAGTCCATTATTTCAGCAATTATCAGCGTTAGACTTGGGCGTTTTTCGAGACTAGTATCAGATAACAAATACTTGATCGGCACTACTGTCCACCACTTTTATCTTAAGATCAATTTTAGAGTTTTTAATTGTCTGAAAGTCCTACACTGGATCACCAAATTGTTATCCAATTCAAAACTGACGGGACTATGTATTACTACAAACTGTTCGTTGAGATTTTGTGTTTTTGTGGTTTTCTTATCTCTGGCCTTAAGCGTTGAGAATTTAGTGGTGGCGTATTAACCCGCGCCATGCCGGTGCTCGGCGCCACCTTCGCCGTGCCGAGGGGGGGGGGGCGTTTCGACGACCCCCCCCTTCTAACTCTGCTCCTAGGCAACATAGCGCAAAACGAAAAACAGCGTTGGAAGGCTCGTCAAAAATGATTTAGAAACTACTTATGTCATTTTTCCGCTCAGGTTATTATTGAGGTCACCAGAGGTCATCATAGGTCAAATTTTCCCGTTTTAGGTAACTTGATCCTGAAATCCCACGATTTCTCGGGAACTATGATAGCTAGGACGAAACCGAAAAGCAATAGATAGCTCTTGAAACGCTCTAGTAACGTTTACCGTCAGATTTGAGTTCAGGTCAATACTTGAGGCTCCAGAGGCATCAAAGGTCAAAATGGCTGTTATCTTGGAAAAAGTTTTTCGCGAATAACTTTTTTGCTATTCAAGATAGAGCATTGATTGTGGCTCCATCGTGTTTCCATCGGCAAGGCGCATCGAAAAATATACATCTTGACCATTGGAAGTCAATTAAAAAATTTGACCTCAGGTGAAGGTCACATGGTGACCAAGTCGGTCACGGTGGGTCATGTTGCATATGAGTCGATGCGTCTTGACGAGAAAATCACATTCGTGCCTTCTTCAAGTTTCTATCTCTCTTCGATCAAAAGTTATTGGCAAAAAAGTGTATGTGACCTCATGTGACCTCCGATGACCTTGTGGGGGGTAAAATAAACCAAAATAGTATCTGGGTAATGAAGAATGGTCTATTACTACATGATCTTGAAGAAAAAACGTTGATTGGATGCGTTTACATGGAAAGCAAAGCATTTCAATATTTCCCCATTGACTTATAATGGGGAAGGTCACGTGATCGATCAGACCTTAGGTCACCGAATAAAAAAATCCGAGATATGCAAATTGTAGGTAATGATATCCTTATCGAACTCTAAAAGTTTAAAAGTGATCACCCGGAAACTGTAGACGTGGCACGACCACAAACTTTTTCTGAGGTTGGGTCACGTGACCTGACCTGGTGACCTGACCTGATAAGACCTGAAACTTTTGGTTTCACAAAAGTTGTAAAAATGTTCAGCGGACAGGTACTGAAAATTTCAGCTACCTGGCTTCAACGGTTTTTTAGCTATTGGCAAAAAACGGAGGGGGGGGGGGGAGGGGGCGTCTAAACGCCCCCCCCCCCCCGGCACGGCGCGGGTTAATGTTTTGGCATGCAAATGCATGAAAAATATAGAATTTTATGGGAAAACTAAGTAACTGATGTTGTCGTTGGAACAAAACAAGTTTATTTTCTTTCAAATATTGCTTATTTTACCGGAAATATGCCATAAGTGAGGTGTTTTTATTAGCATAAAAGAGATGAGTGGCTCTGCCTCAGCCGGTCCTGCAGAAAATACGCGGTGGCATCACCGCGCACTTTGGAATGTCCTTTCGTGCAGAAGAGGTAATTTCCAGAAAAATGTGTCTACCGTGGGACTTATACCACCTTTATAAGTACGTTTTACTATGTAACTCAATTATTCTGGGAAAAACCCGTATAATCCCTTTAAAGGAATTGCGCCGCAGAGCAGCGCGAAATTTTGATTCTATGCCCTGGATAATTGTAGGTATTCTTACTGTTTAAATGTGCTTGAGGTGTGTACTGTTTGAGGTGCTTGAAATTTGAGGACAGTGTCATGTGCTCAAAGTTGGGGAGGGGCAGGGGGGACAAAATACACTCCGTCCCTCCAACTTTGAAGTTGGGGTGGGGGGGGGGGGGAGGCATGTTTCCCCGTCCCCCCGATGGCGGAGCCCATGTGCGTATTCACTAACAACGAAAACAAAACGTTTTTCCTCTCATTTCCATATTTTCCGTCGATATACGCGCATGTTTTCGATTTGCCCCAAAGGGGAGGGGTAACGGGCGGATATCTCAGCTACCATTGCAGATACAGGCCCGTTTTGTGGTATACACATTGTCAGGGTGATGTTCAACACCACGCAGCCATCCGGCGTGGTCCAAAACTAATCGAATGGTGAAGACCCCGCCCAAATCGGTTTCAGTTTCGGAGTATAACGTTGTCGGCAACGATTTTGGGCGGTTTTGGTCCAATTTGGTCATCTTAGATTAGACCAAAGTGGATAAAAGTCAAAACGGCATCGTTTTGGACGACGACAGATCGAATGGTGAAGACCCCACCCAAATCGGTTTCATAGGTTCGGAGATATTCGCCCGTTACCTCTCCCCCTTGGGGGTTAATTCGAAAACACGCACGTACATCAACGGAAAATATGGAAATTAGGGGAAAAACGCACCTTTATATGTTGCGTTGTTAGGCAATATATTGACGAGTATTTTGCAAAGTGAAAATTGAAATCAGAGGTGTACGCGGGGTCGCACGAGGTAAACGAATAAAAAGGTCACGAGGTCACGGGGTCAAGGTCATTCAAGGTCACGCAACAAAGCCCAGAAATAGAATATCCGTTTCATTGCGAATTCAGCCATATAAGTCCTTTCGACTTTTGGTTAGGTCAAACGCGCCTCCAAAAAAAAACTGCAGCGTGACATTGCAAAAAGCCCGAGGCTATAACTCGAAAACTTAAGGTAAAATCGAGCTAATATTGCCACAGCTGAATTCAGGACCCAATATAACCCTATATACACATTTTGAACAAAAAGTGAGAGATTATGGTTAAATTTGGGAAGACAAATTTTCGATTTGTCGTGGGATGCCCCAGCTGAGAAGTCCATCCACAAATTCGTAACCAAAAAGGCTAAAGTTTGACCCCAAACCCTTCTGGGACCTGGCTGAAGCTCCGCAGGCGAGTGATCTTCCGTCTGACTGACTGATTGAGGACCGCCCATGTCTGTCACCACTAGGCTAGTGGTTGTATTGTCTGTGACACTGGCGGAGCTAAGACAGACATCCTGTTACGTCTGGACCGGCTGCAGTCTGTACGGGAGCTGGCCGACTCCATAGACCCCGAAGAAGCGATCCGGGCCATATGCCATATCCATTGAAATGCCCGCAGAGTGCATTGCACTTTGGCGTGATGCTGTGGAGCCGTTTTGCAAGGTAAGGGAAATATCGCCACACAAATGCAAATGTCCAGATGTTCTGATATCCAGTAGTCCAACAAACAGGTACAGGTACAAACAGGTATATATGTAGGTTAGGTATATACATACAACATTTTATCCGTAAAAAATATAATTTCAAAATTGTCATTCATTATGAAACAAAAAGCTTTGACGTATGCAAAGCTTTGCATACGTCAAAGCTTAGCTTTGACGATGCAGATTTCGTCAGTCACAGGGGGCAGTTCCCCCACCAAATATATAGAAAACTCCGACCTGGACGATAGACGATAGACAACACAGCAAACGTGTTGTTGCCGTTTATTCCAGCATGTGCTCCGCCACCGGGGGGGGGGGGGGGGGGGACATGTTCCCCCAATTTCAAAGTTGGGGGACAGAGTGTATTTTGTCCCCCCCCTCCCAACTTTGAGCCCATGACACTGCCCTCAAATTTCAAGCACCTCAAACAGTACAGTGTACACACCTCAAGCACCTTGAACAGTAAGAATACAATTATACAGGGAATACAATTTAAAAAATCGCGCCGCTCCGCGGCGCAATTGCAGTACACATTCAATTGTATACGGGTTAAAACAAAATAATCAATTCGCACCGTTTCGCGGCGTATTTATGTTTTGTTTATATGTTGCTACCTTTCTACATCATTGGGCAAAATAGTTCGCTTTATCACTTTTTTACCGCACTCTCTAACGAAAAAAAAAAATAGAAGTCATAGTGGAAAAAATGCATATCCAGGCATAAGCTTCAAAATGTTCGCGCAGCTCCGCGGCGCAATTCCTTTAAGGGTTCCAGGGCTTGGACCTAAACAAAATCGCAGTTGGTATTGCTGATTCAAACAGGCTCCTAGAATTGCTTTGGAGCTGGGGTGCGGAGTGGAAAATTCTGACTAAAAATAAGTATAAAGAGTGGAAAATTAAGCCAAAAAGCATACACTCAAAACCTGTTTTGAGAACTTTCACAGAAAGGTATCCATCGAGATGCCTCCATGGGCTCCAGCGATCACTTTAGGCATTTTCCGCGCTTTGGAACCATTTGGTCTCGCTTCGAGACTAAAACAACATTATATTTTACCGTCATTGGTCATTGGTCTGGAGACCATAAAAAATCAACGAAGAAGAAAAGTCTTTCCCGACCGAGGATCAATCCCGCGGGATGTTTTTGCAGTCAGCTGCAGTCAGCCGTTGAGACAGTGAATGGTCTCCTGAAAACAGTGAATGGTCTCCTGGAATTGAATTCATTCCATGAAGATAGCGCCACCATAGCAATGGCAGGTGGCGCTAATAATTATGTATTTTTATGCAGAATGATCACCAACAGGCACAGCCCACTAATAATAGGTGAAGTCATAAGGTAAAACACTACAAACTGTACGATATAGCCACACACACACACACGCGTCCATTCAATTCACCCCTCCCACACAAACGCTCAATCACACACATACACACGACATATTCGAATACATAAATATATGAGCACGTACGAGACCCCGCCATCGCCGCTCCGCGTTAAATCGCAACATCATTTCGCAGGGCGGGTCTCATCGAATCCTACCTAAGTAGGATTGACCCCCACATATTTTTTTAACAGAGGCTCTGAAGCTGTAGGTCGCCAGAAATGGGTCGGCTGTGTCTGGATACCTACAAGTGTGCTCGTTAAACGCCAGCGCTGCACGGCGAAACAACCCACGTTTGAGGCTGTCCTTGTTGGCAAATCGAGCAGTCGGAACATGGAGCAGTTGCAGTACCTAGTCCGTTCCTGGTTCGACGCTGAGGTACCTACGTGCAAGGGAAAACAGCCGTGCAGGTAATTGTACCGACGGAACCGCGTTTTATTTAAATACATACCTAATAACTATTATTGTTTAGATTGTTTGGATTTGTAAATATTACTTTCATTATTCATACCATCATATCATCACAATATTTATACACGGAATGTCGGTAAATATGAACCTCACCCAGCATTTGCCTTGGTTGGTACCGTCTTTTTCCATGCTTCGGTGCAAGCCTTGGTAGCTCAACGGTAGAGCGCTCGCTTAGCATGTGCAGGGTCCCCGGTTCAGTTCCGGCCAGCCCCGCGATATTTATTCGAGAACCGCCCATGGTTTCTGAGAAGCATGCATGGTTTCACCTGTACCTTCTCCGCTGAGAATGTTGACGTGTTCTGAGACCATGGAGAACCCGGCATGGTTTCGAAACGTGTAGCTCTCTGCAGAGAATGGCAAGTGGGTTCGGAGACCTCTCGAAGAACCATGCATGGTCTCCTTAGGCTTTCAGTGTATGTACCAGGTTTTATCACCCAATTACCGGCTCACCAAAATGAGTTATTACCTATGCCAATTATTACCTGTCTTTCCACCCACAGGCGCTGTCCCTATCATTACATCCATAAATCAGTATTAGGTTTCCATCTATCCAATACATTTTAAAATAAGGAGTGGAAAATTCACAGTAAAACTCAGGAAAAAGAGTGGAAAAATAGTATCCATAGGGTGTCATTTTCCACCCAAATTTCCCAATGCTAGGACACTGGATTCGAAGCTGGTATCGCTGGTTCCAAAATTGAAATAGCAGACCCTCAGTTTACTAACTCCAGCTCCTAACAGATGGTATGGCCCATGCCATACCTCCCATACTGCATTGTCCATCCTTGTAACGTGCCTTTTCATCCGTTTTATTTGGTCCTTTCAACGCTCGGGAAGGGACTTTTTCGAGGCGCCCCCCCCCCCCCTGGGCGAAATCCTGGCTACGTGCCTGTGTGGACTGTGGTTAATTAACAGCCATGCCACTGCAACTTAGCAGTAATGCGCATGTATAAGTCGCTCTGCTTTTTTTAGAAGCGGAAATTACGCTAACTTAGTCAACAAGTCACCTCTCTAGGCAGTGGCGGCGCCACAAAGTTTTTCGTGTGTGTGTGTGTGGGGGGGGGGGGGGGGCAGCCATGGGTTTGGGACCAGCCCCATTGGGCTAATGTTAAATCCTGCGAATCTGGGGGGGGGGGGGGGGCGGACTCCGGCCGGAGCTATCCTGGGGGGCACCCCAGCCCCCCCCCCCCCCACCAGTGGTGGCGACGCCCCTGTCACTAGGTATCACTGACACAGCAAACAGTGGGAGTATCCCGAGGCAAGTTTGCAGTGGTGCACGCAGGGGGGGGGGGGGGAGGGTCAACAGGGTCAGCTGACCCCCCCTCCGAAATTTTTGAGAGGTACTCATCAAAAGGACCCGTATTCTGACCAATACCTGGCAGGGGCCCGGTCTTGGTCAGGCCTGATCTAGGCAGGGACCCGGTGCTGGCAAAGACGTGATGCGGGGCCCGGTCAGGAAGAGGGCCCTGTCCTTGCATATTATTGATGCTGGCCCGTTTCTGGTAGGGGCCCGGTCTTGGTCAGGCCCGATCGAGGCAGGGGCCCGGTGCTAGCAAAGGCGTGATATGGGGCCCTGTCAGGACGAGAGCCCAGTCACAACAGGGTCCGCTCCTTGCAAATGCTTTGATACGGGCCCCTTCCTGATAGGGGCCCGATCGAGGCAGGGGCCCGGTGCTGACAGAGTCGTGTTATGGGGCCCGGTCAGGACGAGGGCCCGGTCACAACAGGGCCCGGTCTTGCATATTCTTGATACGGGCCCCTTTCTGATAGGGGCCCGGTCTTGGTCAGGCCCGATCGAGGCAGGGGCCGCTGCTGGCAAAGGCGTGATATGGGGCCATCCAGGGCGAGGGCCCGGTCACACCAGGGCCGGCTTTGAAAATTTGTGATACGGGCCCATTACTGGTAGAGCCCCGTTCAAGGCAGGGCCCCGGTGCTGGCAGAGGCGTGATATGGGGCCCGGTCAGGTCGAGGGCTCCGTCACAACATGACCCGATCCTTCCAAATTATTTATACGGGCCCGTTCTTGGTCAGGTCCGATTGAGGCAGGGGCCCAGTGCTAGCGAAGGCGTGATATGAGGCCCGGTTAGGACGAGGACCCCGTCACAACAGGGCCCGGTCCTGGCAAATTCTTGATACGGGCACGTTCTGGTGATACGGTTCCTGGTAGGGCCCCGGTCTTGATCAGGCCCAATCGAGGCAGGGGCCCGGTGCTGGCAATGTGTGTATCAGGGGCCCGGTCAGGTGTAGAGCCCGGTTCCCACCATATCCCATATACTCAGCTCTATATCTCATTGAGCTCATGAACCCACGTCCCCCCAGCTTCAAACCTGTGGCGGAGCCCTTGTAATAATTCCAGTAATGGGTGATTCACATGTTAACACCTGAAGCTTTCAGCGATCGCCTTGCTTCGTCGTAAATGTGATCCCCGGCTTCGTCTAGATTGCAACGGAAAGCTCTGTATACCATAACGTCATACGTTCGTTGCCTGATTAGCTATCGCCCAGAATTGCTCCGCGACTTATTCTGGCACTGATCGGCGACCTATAAATTCTTGCGAGTGGTCACCGGGCGGCAGTCGTCTGCGGACTAGAGGTCGACACCATGTGGACACAGCTCGCAGCACTCGCCTGCCTGACCACCGGTGAGTCCTCGCTGCAGCGGAGACAACTCTTTGGATTATAATTTGTATTTGTATTTAGCCGATAAGGATAATAGGGATAACATTGTGTAAAAGTAGATAGTAGACAAAATATAAGACTGGAACAGTAAAGCTGACAAGGATACAATTACAAAATTAGGTTACCATATGGTTTCCCTAGATATACAAAATGTAGTGTTTAAGAGAGACAGGCAAGGGCTCAGCATTTGACCAAGACGGCACCACCATCCGACCCAAATGGGCCCTTAGACTTCGGAGGGCCATTTCGACCTGGTTTTATAAACGCACAGTCCCTAAAGAAGGTCAGAGAGCCAAAAGGGACCCTCTCTTTACCAGATTGAGCTGCTATTTAAGACGATGGGCATTAGTCCTTCAGGGACCAGAATGGACCTCACACCAAAAGAGCCCTCTTAGCTTGTCCAGCTCTGGAATTGTTATGGCAGTAGATTTTGAGGCTGCCTTCGACACAGTTTCTTGGGAGTTTTTATCAGATGCTTTGGATAAGTATAATTTTGGCGCATACTGCAAACAATTAATATGTGTACTTTATTTAAACACTGACAACTTTTCACGCATTCTTGTAGATGGTTATCTCGGCTCTAAAATATACATGGAAAGAGGTATACGACAGGGTGATCCAATCTCAGGGTATTTGCTTAACTTAATAATGGAGCCTCTAGCAAACCAGTTAAAATACTCAAGCCGAATTAAAGGAATACAGATATCTAGCCTGACCGAGGTACGAGTGTCCCAGTACGCAGACGACCTTATAGTATTCTCTAGCCCGGAATCCAGCTCAATAGCAGGCATATTGGATGAGCTAAAATAATTCACAAACGTTAGCGGTTTGAAGACAAATGTGGAGAAAACGAAATGCCTCCCTATTGGTAATTCTGTTAATAAATCAGCGCTCACCGACCTTGGGTTGAACATTGTAAACGAACTTAAGGTTCTTGGCATAGTTTTTAATAAATCAAATGAAAACATATCCTCAAGTAACATTGCGGCGATTTTGCCAAGTATCGAAAAAGAAATTGTCCAATGGCGAAGGAGAAATCCTACGTTAATAGGGAAAATAACTGTGGTTAAGTCTTTACTTGTGTCAAAGTTAGTGCATGTGTTGTCTGCTCTCCCAGACCCATGTACAGATACCATTAAAAAACTTAACCCGCGCCGTGCCGGTGCTCGGCGCCAACTTCGCCGTGCCGGAGGGGCGGGGGGGGGGGGGGGGGTGTTTAGACCCCCCTCAAACTCGAAAGCTAAAAGGGCTAGAAAGACGCAGAAAAGCGTGTTCAAAAGCTCTCGAGAAGCACATTCGAAAGTACTTAAGATATTTTTTCCTAAAGCCAATATTGAGGTCACCAGAGGTCATCAAAGGTCAAATTTTCCTGTTTTAGGACATTGCTCCAGAAATTCCCATATATCTCAGAAACGATGATAGTTAGAAAGAAACAGAAAAAAGCAAACGCCAGCCAGTGAAATTTGCAATCGCCAGGGTGTCCTCAGATTTGATCTCAGGTTAATATTTGAGGCTCCAGAGGTAAAAAAAAAACATTTTTTTTTGCTAAATCGTTTTTTGCTATAACTTTTTTACTTAATAAAGATAACGGAAAACCCTTTACGCCATTGTGTTTATCTTGTCAAGGCACTTTGAATGATATATATGGTGACCTTGTTAAGTCAACTTAACAATTTGACCTAAGGTCAAGGTCATGTGGTGACCCAAGAAGGTCATGTTGCATATGGGAAGATGTACCTCGACGAGACAAACACATTGGTGTCGGTTTCACTTCTCTATAGTCATTATGTCAAGAGTTATTGACATACAACTGTTGGTGACCTCGGATGACCTCGGCTGACCCTGTAGGGGTCAGTGAGCAAAAATGGCACCTAGGTCATCAAGAATGGCCTATAATAACATGATCCAAAAGGAATTAGACTGATATCTTGCGTATCTTTGGAATAGGAAGCATTTGAATATTTCCCCATTGACTTATAATGGGGAGGTCACGAAATTGACCCGACCTTAGGTCGCTGATATACAAAATTCAAGATAAACAAATTGTAGATACATATTACTTTATAAAATCCTGTAAGTATAAAACCGATCATCTAAAAACTGTGACTGTGGTACGACCACAAGTTTTTTTGGAGGTGGAGTCACGTGACCTGGTCTGGTGACCTGACCTGAGTTGACCCGATGTATTTTTTTTTACATAATGTGTCCAATTGATGCCCGAACAGCTGTGTCAAAAAACAGCGGCGCTGCGCGCCGCCGTTTTTTCGCTATCCTCGAAAAACCTGAGGGGGGGTGTCTAAACACCCCCGGCACGGCGCGGGTTAACAGTGTTCTGTTCAGCTTCATTTGGAACAATGGTG
>JAXIVJ010000140.1:279066-326566 GCA_036785665.1 Chirona hameri | reverse complement strand
GAGACGTAATGCCGACACCATGTGTTTATCCTGTTGCAATGCTTCTGAAAATATGATCCCGACTGGCAACATGACCTGAATTACCTTGAATTGATGTGAAATGTTGATGTTTTCTTCTTTAGTTTGTTCCTAGCTATCACAGGTACTTTATATATTTGGGATTTCTTCGGCAAACTCCTAAAACTTGACAAATTTAACCTTCGATGACCTTTGGTGACCTCAATGTTGCCCTGAACCAAGACAAAACTGAAAGGGCTTCGACAAGAATTTCAACGAGCTCTGACGATATTTTTGGTTTTCGCTTCCTCCCCATCGGAGCCGAGCTCGAGGGGGGGGGGGGGGGGGGGGGGCGTTCAGACACCGTCTCCGTGGCACGACCAAGGTGGCGCCGAGTACCGGCATGGCGCAGGTTAAAAGCAGTCTTAGCGGTGAATGAATGGTTTTCATGGTCGTGATGCGCCTGTCCGCTGACCTCGTACATTGTGTTTGTTCCCAGGCCTGCTGGCGGCGCCGGAACGTCCGGACCCTGGCCTGAGTTGTCCGCGATCCCAGGGTCTGTTCTCACACCCCACCGACTGCCACCTGTTTCTGCACTGCGACCATGGCCACCCCTACGTCAAGGAGTGCCCCGCCAACCTGCACTTCAACCCCAAGCTGATGGTAAGGAAGACGGTTGCCTCGGGGGTCACTGTTTGTGAAACTTCAAGACGCCGCGAAATATACTACTGATATAGCAAACCGTCAGATATGCCCCAACAGCTGGGACGAATATCGTAGTCCAAAATTGTCCTTTTTCTTGCAGCCGTCTTGGATAATCTTCGACGTGGCATTTTAACAGTATTTCTATAAATTAATCAAATTGATAAGCTCCCTGGTTGTGTCCCATTCCAAACAGTACTTCTGCCCTACTGTGAGCACGTCTTCATATAGGTTGGTTAGCGGCTCGGGGCGACTATCACGTATTCTGCTTGGTTGAAGAGCGACGCTGCCCGCATCACTGCGCCTTCCCATTGGTTGTTTTACCTTGTGTGCGTCTGCGGCAGGTCTGTGGTTGGCCGGAGAATGCCGGGTGCACTGGCGGCACACCCACCGAACCGCCCACCCCCGACGTGGACCCCGAGCCGGGCATGGAGTGCGACTGCGAGTGCTGCCTGAAGCCCAACGGTGACGACTGCACCACATACTACATCTGCAAGGTACGTCGACCGGCCGCCATATCGGCAAGCAGACAAAGACGCAGAAGGCGACACAGAAGCGATGCAGAAACGACACAGACAGAGCGTTGCTATGAAAATTGGCCACTCAGGCCAATCGAGGGTCTCTCAGGCCCACTCAGGGCCCCCTCACGACGGCCGAGGTCCCATCAGGCATACCGAGAGCCACTCAGGCTGACTGAGGCCCCCTCAAGCCGACAAATGGTCCTTCAGGCCGAAAAAGAGCCCCTCAGGCCGAACAAAATGTCCTCTGGCCGACCAAGGGCCCCTCAAGCCGATTGAGGGCCCATAAAGTCGACATCCGGCCACTCAGGTCACCCGAGCTCACATACAGGTCGCCGAGAACACCTCCAGGCTGACAAACCCCTCAGGCCGAAGAAGAGCTCGTCAGTCCGGCTGGACACCCCTCAGGCCGACCAAGGGCCCGTCCAGCCGGCCGAGGTTCCTTCAAGCCGACCGAGGGCCCACCTAGTCGACCAAGGGCACCAGGCCAATCAGGCCGACATAAGCCCCCTCAGGCTGGCAGGGGAACCCTCAGGCCAATCAATGGCTCATTAGGCTGACTGAAACTCCCACTGGTGGACTTGAGCGTCCCACTGGTGGACCCTCAAGTCGACGGAGTGCTCCCTCAGATCAACCGAGCTCCCCTCCAGGCCCAACGAGGGTCGCTCAGGCTGACCGAGAGCTCGTCATGTCAACCAAGGACCCATCAGGCCGACCTTGGTTAACCTCCTGGAAGAGCCATAGACCCATATGCCCCCTGGCCACGATGACCCGATGCCCTTTGATGGCACGATCCCCTCGATGTTCCTCCGTATAAAACTATTATTGTATCACGGATGTTGGATATTTCGGATATTGCAATACCAGGGAGCAAAAAAGGCTGCATAAACTATCAGCCTTATTTCAGGCAAACAATAAATGTACAACAAATTCCATTGCACACCATTTAAATAGATCACTCCGATCGCTAATTCGTCATGCTCCCCCTGCGATATTCGCTAATCTGAACGCTTGAACCTTGTGTGATGTAATGGGACTTGTTAACAGAATAGAATCCATGCTACCAACTTACTCATTACATCATAATCGAAAAGCAGTCGCAGATGGAATCACAATGCCCGTATACTTCTAAGATGTAATACTCCTAAGATGGAATCACATCTTGATATGGTGAAATACGCAAAATTCAAACAGAACAATATGTACGGGTAGTCTTGGCAATTTTAGAGGGGCACAAATTTAGTTAAACATTGGGGGTGGAGGGCGGAACAGCATGGGGGGGGCTCAGCTCAGCATTGAGGGGGTAGGGGGGGGGGGGTCGACCCTTCCAAAGAGATGTAAAGTTCCGCCCCTGGTAGTAGGTATGATGCAACAAGCTGTACAGTGTATAGACATACTGTCATGATCAAGATTGTTAGCAAGCCATTCTCGGCCCCCAGAAAGTTGTGAGATGGAATATTTTGGCGCAGATTTTATGCAGTGAGTTGACACTTTTTACCACCTCCGACTCGAGCACTTGCTGGAAGCAGGGTTCCAGCTCTGAATGTGCTTACTCTAACCATGGGAGAAGCGTACGAAGCGGGAGTCTCCCCAATGCAGGAGGCATCCACATATGCTCACAAGCCAGTTCATAGCTATGCATACCTGCATCGGTTGAATGATGAGTGATTGTTTTCCCAACTATGCTTGATTTCCACTTTATTTAGTTTCAGAATTTAGTAAGTTTCTTAACATTGTCAAAAGTCAGAAGTTTGTCCCACATGCAGACTCTGTTCTGGAATAACGTCATCAAATCTGGATTTCTCAGGACGGGAAGGCGTACAAGGAGACCTGCGCTGCAGGTCTCGTGTTCAACCCGAACATCGGTAACTGCGACCTGGCCTCCAATTACAAATGCGGTAAGTTAACGAACCGGCCGCGCGCAGGAGACGCTACCTCCGCCGCCGTCGCTGCGTACCTTGTGCTCTACAAAAGATGTCACCAACACCGCAGTGGTCCGAGATGTGCTGACCGGCTGTGCTCCTCTGTTGCAGATGTGTCCACCACCACACCTAAGCCGGTTACCACAAAGGCTCCCACCACCCCGGAACGTCCGACACCGGACCCCGGCCTGAGTTGTCCGCGGTCCCAGGGTCTGTTCTCACACCCCACCGACTGCCACCTGTTTCTGCACTGCGACCATGGCCATCCCTACGTCAAGGAGTGCCCCGCCAACCTGCACTTCAACCCCAAGCTGATGGTAAGGAAGACGGTTGCTTCGGGGGTCACTGTTTGTGAAACTTCAAGACGCCGCGAAATATACTACTGATATTGCAAACCGTCAGATATGCCCCAACAGCTGGAACGAATGTCGTAGTCAATAACGTTTCTAAATTGTCCTTCTCTTGGTCAGTACAGTCTTGGATAATCTTCGACGTGACATTTTAACAGAGTATTTCTATAAATTAATCAAATTGATAAGCTCCCTGGTTATGTCCCATTACAAACAGCACTTCTGCCCTACTGCTAACACGTCTTCATAGGTTGGTTAGCGGCTCGGGGTGAACATCACGTCTTCTGCCCGCTGAAGAGCGACGCTGCCCGCATCATTGTGCCTTCCCATTGATTGTTTGACATTGTGTGCGTCTGCGGCAGGTCTGTGATTGGCCGGAGAATGCCGGGTGCACGGGCGGCACGCCCACCGAACCGCCCACCCCCGACGTGGACCCCGAGCCGGGCATGGAGTGCGACTGCGAGTGCTGCCTGAAGCCCAACGGTGACGACTGCACCACATACTACATCTGCAAGGTACGTCGACCGGCCGTCATATCGGCAGGCAGACAAGACGCAGAAGGCGACACAGAAACGACGCGGAAATGACACAGAAAGAGCGTTGCTATGAAAATTGGCAAAACTTCTCAAAATTTTCGAACACTTCGAAAGTTTCTGTTGTTGTCATGGATGAAGTATTAACAAAAATATCTTCTCGGAACAAATTTATAGTTTCGTTGCTGTAAAATACTATTTTCTTGTTTTCCTACTTGGTACGCTCACAGCTGAACAGCTGAACACTAATTGATCCAGCCTCTCTCCGTGGGGGGGGGGGGGGGGGGTCATCTTTTTGTGGCAAAAAGGTACCACATTTTTTTCTCCGCGGCTTTGGGCCGGTCACCTTATTTTGGCAATTTGTTTTCTTCAGAACACGATTTTATTATATTTTTTAATACAGTTTCTTTTTTTCTTTTTAAAAATGGTCCTACAGCGCGCCAATTCAGGACAGAAGGTTGTAAATTAATGATTTTATGGTGTGCGTTATTGGTCTGCGCATGCTCCATGGCAGTGCTGGCACTTTCAGACGGTACGGTACATCATATATGCGCCGTATTCCTTCGCCAAAAAGTCAAATATCTTCGGCTGGAGAGTCTTTTCAGCCAAGAAAAGTTCCAGATAAGGATTTCTCAACACGGGCTACAAAACTGCTTATTTCAGTTCAAAACCCATGTTGAAGGTGAACTATTTCCTTTAAAGGGACTGTCCCACCTTTGTGAAAGTTGTCGAATCACACTTAATTGTATGTCTACATGTCAGGCGAGGTCAGCTGAACATGTTCGTGAACTTTTTTTCCCTAAAAAATGCTTATCTTGGAAGATCTTCAACTTTTAGTTTTAAGCGGAAAGTTGGGTTGGTGACGTCATTTTTTTTTATAACTGGGAAATCCTTTGTGCTGCCAAATGCATGGCAATTTTTTTTTTGTAGACATCTATTGCGCAGAAAAAGCGAACCACCTGGTGTCTAGTTTGGCTTAGATTGCGAACCACCCGGGGATCGAGAAATGAAAGACGAAAATATTAAAAGGCTGACCTTAAAACAAGTCGACTATCATTACCAGCTGGGTAAAGAGACGACGTTGTCGGTTTAGAGGCCCTATTCAAAACAACAAGGGTCTTCTTTACAGATGTCAAAATCAAACTCTAATATCATTTTGATTAGATCATTGTGGTTGTTTTAACTGCTATGATACTTAATTTCAATGCCAAGCCATCAAAATGGTTATCTCAACTCAAATATAATGTTAAGGTGGGATAGTCCCTTTAAGAAATCAACTTTTCAAATTCACCCAAATTGATTTTGTGGATTTTTCTCCGAAAAAAACAGGTTTATTTTTATTTAGGGGAAATCAAAAACACAAAATTTCGAAAATCCGAGGAACCAATTTTCAAGACAATGTTATTTCCATTCTTTTGATGTTTTGTATTTGCAATTTGCTTCAAAACTCTATTTTCTACAATTGTTCAAACATTTGTCTTTTTTCCACCAAAAATGCCATGGCATGGCGTCATTAAACGTCACTATCTCCCAAAATATTACATACATTTCATTGTAATTTTGATGAGAAGACGTAGAATTGATGCAGCATAAGGTACTGAAAGTTTGACGTTAATATCTGTCATAGTTCTCAAGTTATTGATAAAATCCGGGAGGGGGTGGGGCATATTCTGTCCCCCCCCCCTGCCAGTGGGGCGCGGGTTAAGTGTCACCGGGGAGGTGCGCTGTTTTGTCTATCATGCAAGAAAGGGATACATACAAACTTCAAGTTCAATCACTCGAGAGAAGAAAAAACTTCAGTTTTCATGAAGTTTTCTCCAAGATCATTGTTTTTCGCTTTCAGTGCATGGAACGCGCGGGAGGGGGGGGGGCATACTTGTATTGAATGCCTCTCTCAGATTCCTGTGGGGGAGGGGGGGGGGCGAAATTTGCCCGAGATGACCTCCTGGATCCGCCAGTGCCAGCAATTACCGCCAAGGAGCCTCTGCGACACTTCATGGAATTCATTTTCTCACTTTCTAAATTTGAATAAGCAATTGCGAAAATTGTGTCATGCTGCGAAGCGGCGCTAAATTTTCCATTTTTTTTACTGTGGATAGCTGGATTATCTGCTTTAAAGGCAATTTTTTTAACGATTTTACGATAAATTGGGAACGCGCAGGGGGGGGGGGCATACTTGTATTGAATGACCCCCCCATATTCCTACCGGGGGCATTTGCCCCTGATGCCCCCCCCCCCTCCTGGATCCGCCAATGCAGCTGAAAACAAATCATGTTTTAACATCAGAATACCTTCAAGTAAAGCAAAAGTCGGTTGAGCTACAATGTTGGTTGGGTCGAACTTAAAGTTCGAGAAGTCGAACTTAAAGTTCGTAGGGCAATGACCCCACCAACTGAATAGGGAACTCCACCAGTTTTTGTGGTTCGTGTCTATCTACCCAAGCCATGGCCGGAAAACATGTTTCAAGTGACGCCAACCAAACCTGGTATTAGGTTAAATCGGCCCCGGGGACCGGCATTGCAGAATGCGCAATATGAACTTTCGTTAGCCTGGCTATTACATTTGCATGGCACTTCGGTGAGACTGAATCACATATAGCTTTTTTTTCACCTAGCTTTTTTAATAAAATAATTATGTGATTGCCAATATGATTGAATATTTATTTCTCACACAAATTTACAAAGTCACCGCATACACCTGAATTTACCCGAATAAAAAAAACAACAAGAACCTGAAGATCAGAAAGATCATGCTTTAAGGAACACGTGAAAAGCGATTGGCAGTGTTTGGAGCCAGGTATAATATCAATAACATTAAAATTAAACGGTTCCAGACGCTGCACAGTTGCCTTAATCCGTAAACAGCACAACACATGATCGGAAAACTGCCCGAATCTTGAAAGCACGTATCACACACATCATTCCAATCTGATGCAATACTTTGACACATATTCCAATTGATTGGCCCAATTGGTTCCATATTCGTCTTAATCCTAAAATTTGAATGTATTAACATCCAATACACTAATGAAGAATAATTGTGCTGTACTGACCTGTATGTTCCTGCCGCTGCACTGACCTAAATGTTCCTACGTTCCTGACCTAACAGCACTACATTTGAGCCAGCGCCACGCAGATTTACTCACGATTCCCTTTCACCGAAGAGCACATCACCGACAACTGCGCTGTAACAAAACTGTAAGCTAGCACCAGCACAGGATTACTGTTGGACTAGTCTTGGGAATATTGTCCAATCCACATTACATGCGCAGGGAACCACACCGCCCAAACACGGACGAAAAAGACATTGAATCAAGCGCTCAGAGTTTCCTAGCAACAAACAATGTAATGCCAGACCGTCGTCAAGGTGGACAGCGCAATTATCACCAGAACTCTTGAGATATTGCACGCTAAAACTCTATGTAACGAGGCAATTTCTCCAGGGTCAGACAGTTGCCAGGCGAGGTAGCTCCGTTATAAAGCAATGCAGATTGAAGGTAGCTTCGAAAATGTTGGGAGCCAGCAACATTAGAGATATTTGAACATATTTGACGTGAGAATCATGGACGATTATAGAGAAATAAGCAACGAAGTGAGTCATGCATGTCAAATATGGACATGTTGACGACGGTAATTCAATTATATTTTACACATGTGTAAAATATAATTGTTTGTGTAAAATATTATTGAATTACCGTCGTCAGTCACGTAGTATGATGCAACAAGCTGTACAGTGTATAGACATCCTGTCATGATCAAGATTGTTAGCAAGCCATTCTCGGCCCCCAGCAAGTTGTGAGATGGAATATTTTGGCGCCGACTTTATGCAGTGATTTGACACTTTTTACCACCTCCGACTCGAGCACTTGCTGGAAGCAGGGTGCTCGAGTCGGAGGCTCTGAATGTGCTTACTCTAACCATGGAAGAAGCGTACGAAGCGGGAGTCTCCCCAATGCAGGAGGCATCCACATGTACGCTCACAGGCCAGTTCATAGCTAAGCATACCTGCATCGGTTGAATGATGAGTGATTGTTTTCCCAACTATGCTTGATTTCCACTTTATTTAGGTTCAGAATTTAGTAAGTTTCTTAACATTGTCAAAAGTCAGAAGTTTGTCCCACATGAAGACTCTGTTCTGGAATAACGTCATCAAATCTGGATTTCCCAGGACGGCAAGGCGTACAAGGAGACCTGCCCTGCAGGTCTCGTGTTCAACCCGAACATCGATAACTGCGACCTGGCCTCCAATTACAAATGCGGTAAGTTAACGAACCGGCCGCGCGCAGGAGACGTTACCTCCGCCGCCGTCGCTGCGTACCTTGTGCTCTACAAAAGATGTCACCAACACCGCAGTGGTCTGAGATCTGTGATGACCGGCTGCGCTCCTCTGTTTCAGATGTGTCCACCACTACACCTAAGCCGGTTACCACAAAGGCTCCCACCACCCTGGCGCCGAAACCATCCACCACTACCACCATGGCGCCGAAACCATCCACCACTACCACCACGGCGCCCAAACCATCCACCACTACTACCCCGGCGCCGAAACCATCCACCACTACCACCCCGGCGCCCAAACCCGCCGACTTTGACTGTCCGACTAGCAACGGCCTCTTCCCTAACCCCAAGGATTGCCACACTTTCTACCACTGCTCCAACGGATACGCTTACCTGAAGGATTGTCCTGCCAAACTTGAGTTTAACCCGGTTCTTCTGGTTTGTGACTGGCCCGAAAACGCTGGTTGCAACGGGAAACCCACGGTGTCGCCACAGCCAACACCTACTATTCCAACTCCTTCGGACTTCGACTGCCCGACCAGCAACGGCCTCTTCCCTAACCCCAAGGATTGCCACACTTTCTACCATTGCTCCAACGGGTACGCTTACCTGAAGGATTGTCCTGCTAGCCTTGAGTTTAACCCGGTTCTTCTGGTTTGTGACTGGCCCGAAAACGCTGGCTGTTCCATTAAGCCCACGAGCCCGAAACCCACAACCCCAGAGCCCACAACCCCGAAACCCACGCCTACCAAGCCGGCTCCTGACTTCGACTGTCCCAGTGATGGTCTCTTCCCTAACCCCAAGGATTGCCACACTTTCTACCATTGCTCCAACGGGTACGCTTACCTGAAGGATTGTCCTGCTAACCTTGAGTTTAACCCGGTTCTTCTGGTTTGTGACTGGCCCGAAAACGCTGGCTGTTCCATTAAGCCCACGAGCCCGAAGCCCACATCTCCAAAGCCCACAACCCCGAAACCCACGCCTACCAAGCCGGCTCCCGACTTCGACTGTCCCAGTGATGGTCTCTTCCCTAACCCCAAGGATTGCCACACTTTCTACCATTGCTCCAACGGGTACGCTTACCTGAAGGATTGTCCTGCTAACCTTGAGTTTAACCCGGTTCTGCTCGTTTGTGACTGGCCTGAAAATGCTGGCTGTTCCATTAAGCCCACGAGCCCGAAGCCCACACCTCCAAAGACCACAACCCCGAAACCCACGCCTACCAAGCCGGCTCCCGACTTCGACTGTCCCAGCGATGGTCTCTTCCCTAACCCCAAGGATTGCCACACTTTCTACCATTGCTCCAACGGGTACGCATACCTGAAGGATTGTCCTGCTAACCTGGAGTTTAACCCGGTGCTTCTTGTTTGTGACTGGCCTGAAAACGCCGGCTGCAATGGCAAGCCCACACCCTCGCCAAAGCCCACACCTACAATTCCCACTCCTTCGGGCTTCGACTGCCCGACCAGCAACGGTCTCTTCCCTAACCCTAAGGACTGCCACACCTTCTATCACTGCTCCAACGGACACGCTTACCTGAAGGATTGCCCTGCCAACCTGGAGTTTAACCCGGTGCTTCTTGTTTGTGACTGGCCTGAAAACGCCGGCTGCAATGGCAAGCCCACGCCCTCGCCGGCACCGACGTCAAAGCCCACGCCCACGCCCACGCCGAACCCGGACGTCATCTGCCCGAACGAAACTTGCGCCTGCAGGTGAGACTTATCCCCCATCCTCCTGTCGCTAGAAGGGTGCGAAGCGAAGTACATGGCAGTTGATTGTCCGGATCTTAGTTTCGGTAGTGCATATGACTTATGAGTACCTACGTGTAATGACTAATACTTCCCTGTCAGTGTGGAACACCGGCAAACAACTTTTTACAATCGTCTTTTTTACAAGCTATGTAACACTTCTCGCCAACCAAATATAATGATACCATATGTACTTATTTGCGCAAAGCCCTGGATTACATTTCATATTTCTATTTGGCAAACTTCCCAGACGAAACGACATCGCAGTAAGGCGCGTAACCACCACTGGGGTCACTGGGGATCAGTCCCCAGTAACGTTTTCCGATTTTAACATTACGCCTATGGGCGTTGCATGGAAAGAATCGACTTCAAAGTGCCTCCGTCCCCACCTACTTTCGGAAGGTGGTTACGCCTATGATCGCAGAGTGTTGGGTACGTGAACTGTCAGGTCATGTGCTGTCAGTAGTGGCATTTATTTTATTTTTATCAGCATTTTTACCTGAACTATACCTCATTCCACTCCAAGTTTGCGGGCGAAGCGCTTTAATAATAACAGCACGCGACAAAATATCACGTGGAATTTTAGGTTCAATTGCAAAATGCAAATGCAATGCAAATTGCTGAAAGCGCTTCGGCCGCAAGCTTGGAGTGGAACGAGGTATAGGCACTATGAAAGCGTTATTACAACAAGATGTTGTATAGACATCAATTTCTTGGCTGCACATTGCATGCACAAAACACTATTGGTTTATGTTTAAAGAATTCACCAATCACTTTAGTTGAAACTTTGTGTCAAACAGTTAAAACAATTGAACATTTTGATATACGGCAGATAAGCGAAGAAATTTGCGCTCAAGAAGATGGTTGCCTCTTTCTGATATTTCTGATATTGGTCAGAATAACTGAGAACAATTATTTTCTGCATTCATTGCCGCCACATGTTTCGCACATTTCAGTTTTAATGCAAATATGTTCATATATTAAGTGTCTGATTATTTGAAATCAAGGACAGGAGCTTGAATTCCTGCTTACGCCAAAATCGTTCTAGTTTCTAATTTTACCCACATCACAGTACAACTAAAAGCGTTATATTACAAGAGTTCCAAAATTAATGCGACACTGTTGCACTGTTAGCAGTGCGACCACATGCAACCGCATTCCACGAACCTAAAACAAATTATGCTAAATATCGCCAAGACTTGCAGGTACGTCTTTGTCTTTTGTTTGAACATTTCGTCAAACTCTGGATTTAAAAGACGTAGCCTACGTTGCGTTTCCGGCATTTTATTTGCATTGCTCTGATGGTTGGATGGCGCGCTTTAGTTGCAATACGCACTAACAATTCGTGTTTGTGTAGGCTTCCGGATCCGGAGAACTGCACGTGCTTCTATGAGTGCCACACTGGTGGTGCCATCCGCAAGTGCTGTTCGCCCGGCCTGCACTTTAACAAAGACACCGAAGTCTGCGACCTGTCCGAGAATGTGTACTGCGACCCAGTTACTACTCCCAAGCCTCCTGCTACAACCTCGAACCCAGTCCCCACCCAAGAGCCCACATCCAAACCAAAACCCACCACACATGAGCCCACCGCTAAGCCAGAGCCCACTACACAGAAGCTCACCACTAAGCCAGAGCCTAACACACAAGAGCCTCCTTCACCAACACAAGCTCCGTCTTGCACGTTCCCATGTACGAAGAGTGACGGTTTTTATGGAAACCCGCTGGATTGCGGAACCTATTTCGAGTGTTCTGATGGGCAGGCCACCATCCACTACTGCCTTTCAGACAAACACTTCAACACCGGCACCAACTTGGGCGTTGCGCCCGAGAGCGCCGGCTGCTGTGAGCTCTAGTGCGGCTCGAACGTTCCCTCATGACTTCGCTGAAACGAACCAGAGATGCCCGCTGTCTGTATCAGTGTCTTGTTAATTGTTATTTGTTATCCTCACTATGCTGATAATCACTCCGAAGTCCGACTTAACACGAACAATCAACGTCACGGGTCCCGCACCGCTAGTTCGTAAGCACTTCAAGCACCGCGTTTTCTGTAGAGCATTCACATCACTGCACATTCCTGATTTCACCAGTTGCCTGGCCTTGTGTCGAACCGTTCCTCTATGCTTCTAAGGGCCATGCAATCACTGGCGGATGCAGCCGTCGGTTTTGGGAGAGGGCCAACTTTTTGTGACAAAAAGGTACTCCCCATTTTTTTTCTTCGCGGATTTGGGCCGGTCACCTTATTTTGGTATTCGAGTTGAGTATGAGATACTTCTGATAAGGTTTGAGCTAGAAGTACCTATCTCAACCTAGGCACCTACCTATAGTTTGTTTTATTTTGATTGCACAATTGCCATTCAGTTGCTGGTACCAGTTCCAAAAAAAACAATTTATTGACGCGTCAATTTGTTGATGCAAAGTGGGCGGAGCTTGTCATAGGCAATATACTTAAGGATAACACAAATTGACACAATTATTGGCAATATTTCACTAAAACTACCTAGGTCCTAGTCCCTATGGAAAATGGCCAGTCTCCAAAAATAATCACACCATCTGATGCACAACTGTCCACCTCGGTCATCCACCTCGGTCACAACTCAAACAGTTTACGTTTTTTTTTTCTCGGGAAAGATTGAGACGCCATCACGTGGCGACAAATTACAACAAATATGTTTCTGCCATTTTCTTAGGATAACCTATTTACATTTTCAAGTTTATATTTTGCAATGAAATAAAACGAATTTTATAATGTAATTACATAAAATTATTATGAAAATGTATTTATTTAAACCGAATTATTCACCCATGCTGTTACTACATATACGCAGCCTGAACATAGTTACTATGTTCAGGCTCCATATATGTGAGAATTACCCTTTCCCATGTAACTACCTTAGACAACCTAGAAACAGAACGGCTATGGAAGCAATGCCAGCAATGTGTCCAAACGTTTTCGGATTACATTTGAGCTTTGTGACTATTTGGTTCAAACAACAGAAATTATAATCAATAGCATCCCTCTGACCCCACACAGTCCATATATACCCCTCCTGCAGATAGAGGGACAGGGGGCGAAGTGCACGTGTCTTCGAAAATGTCCTTCAGGGACGATACGTCACAAAGACGCGTGTATTCCCGTGTGATACAAATTGAAAGAGTGCTCATGGGCGCCCATACAGTTTTGCTGTTTGATTATTATATATAAATTGGCAGTTAAAAGTTTCATGACTGATCAATCAGCTCAATTGAACGCTTATTTGTGTCAAGTTTCAAAATTCCATACCATAGGCGACCTAGGAAAAACATACTTACAAACCCCCAACATGATGGACATCCTAAAGCTTGCATAAACAACAATAAATTATCATTTGTTTGTTTCCGCCTTCAGAGTTCCGGACCCCACGGACTGCAGCAAGTTCTATCAGTGCAAAGACGGCAAGGCCTACCCGGACTCCTGTCCCGCCGGGCTAGTCTTCAACCCGGCTTCTGAGGTGTGCGACTATGCCGAGAATGTGCCCGGCTGCAAGCCCACGACTCCAAGGCCCACCACCAGGCCCACCACCAAGCCAACACCAAAGCCTACTGAGCCGACACCCACCAAACCGACTCCACCTGATTTCGACTGCCCGACCAGCAACGGTCTCTTCCCTAACCCCAAGGACTGCCACACTTTCTACCACTGCTCCAACGGACACGCTTACCTGAAGGATTGTCCTGCCAACCTTGAGTTTAACCCTGTGCTGCTGGTTTGTGATTGGCCTGAAAACGCCGGCTGCAATGGCAAGCCCACGCCCTCGCCGGCACCGACGTCAAAGCCCACGCCCAAGCCCACGCCGAACCCGGACGTCATCTGCCCGAACGACACTTGCGCCTGCAGGTGAGACTTACTCCCTCCCCTCCTGCAGATAAAAGGACAGGGGGCGAAGTGCACGTGTCTTCGGAAAATGTTCTTCAGGGACGATACGTCACAAAGATGCATGTATTCCCATGTGATACAAAATTTTAAGAGTTTTTATGGGCGCTCATACAGTTTTCCTGTTTGATTATCATCTATACATTGGCAGTTCAAAGTTGCATGACTGATCAATCAGCTCAATTGAACACTTATTTGTGTCAAGTTTGAAAATTCCATACCGTAGGCGATTTAGAAAAACAGACTTACAAACCCCGACATGATGCACATCCTAAAGCTAGCACAAACAACAATAACTTATCATTTGTTTGTTTCCGCCTTCAGGGTTCCGGACCCCACTGACTGCAGCAAGTTTTATCAGTGCAAGGATGGCAAGGCGTACCCGGACTCCTGTCCCGCCGGGCTAGTCTTCAACCCGGCTTCTGAGGTGTGCGACTATGCCGAGAATGTGCCCGGCTGCAAGCCCACGACTCCAAGGCCCACCACCAGGCCCACCACCAGGCCCACCACCAGGCCCACCACCAGGCCCACCACCAAGCCCACACCCAAGCCTACTACAAAGCCCACACCCAAACCCACCACACAGAAGCCCACCGCTAAGCCAGAGCCCACCACACAAGAGCCTCCTTCACCAACACAAGCTCCGTCTTGCACGTTCCCATGCACGAAGAGTGACGGTTTTTATGGAAACCCGCTGAATTGCGGGACCTATTTCGAATGCTCTGATGGGCAGGCCACCATCCACTACTGCCTTTCAGACAAACACTTCAACACCGGCACCAACTCGTGCGATGCGCCCGAGAGCGCCGGCTGCTGTGAGCTCTAGTGCAGCTCGAACGTTCCCCTATGACTTCGCTGAAACGGACCAGAGATGCCCATTGCCCGCTGTCTGTATCAGTGTCTTGTTAATTGTTATTTGTTATCCTCACTATGCTGATAATCACTCCGAAGTCCGACTTAACACGAACAATCAACGTCACGAGTCCCGCACCGCTAGTTCGTAAGCACTTCAAGCACCGCACTTTCTGTAGAGCATCCACATCACTGCACATTCCTGATGTCACCAGTTTCCTGGCCTTGTGTCGAACCGTTCCTCCATGCTTCCGTGTCCAAGCATAGCGGCTCCAAGTCCAAGCACAGCGGCTCCAAGTCAAAGCACAGCGGCTCCAATTCCAAGCATGGCGGATCCAAGTCAAAGCACAGCGGCTCCAAGTCAAAGCACAGTGGCTCCAAGTCCAAGCACCACCAGCGCTCTGCGGAGTTGATGGAGGCGTCTGCGCCGGTAAATAACTCCCTGTTATACCGCAACCCGGACCACGGCGTTGTGGAGGACGACGACGGCTTCCTGGGTAAGTGGCAGTGGCGCACGACAGCGATGACCGCCCGTTCCGCCTCGTACCCACTGCCGATACTGTGCTATAGTTCCCTTTGCTGCTTCGGAAAACGTGTCGTAGCAGAAGAAGGCTAACTATAACACGGATATGAAGCAATACAAGTTATGTTTAGCCCTCGCCCTCGCCCCCGTGCCTGACAGGCCCCCTCAGGTTTTTCTTGAATAGCTTTGTACACGTGCGTCACATCTTGCTGACATTTTCGGTAGCTGAGTTTACAACAATTATAAGTATGCTGTGAAAATTTAATTAAAATTGGTTCAGTAGTTTGGGAGATAATCATGTTTTGATGACGTCATGTTGGTGAAAAACGATAAACATTTGAAAAATGGTAGAAAACTGAGTTTTAAAGGAATTTTCAAACGCAATTCACCAAACATACAAAAGGACATTTTCTTTAAAATGGCAATCTCGGATTGTTCCAAATTTTGGGGTTTTGACCCCAAAAATAAAAAAAATAACTTTTTTTTTAAAATCCCCACAAAATAAATTTTTCCAATATGTTAGAAAAACCGGAATATATGTGAGAGAACTGTGTATGGAAAATACCCATACCAAATTTCAAAGCAATATCTTTATTTTTGACTGAATGATGGCTCCCTAAGTGTAAGCAACTGATGACGTCATTTTTATTAATACGTTTGTTTACTTTTTTGACAAGATACGAACAAATCATTATATTTTCTGTATCTCTGAGGAAAAACTGGTCTAGGAACATGGCTTTTTATTTACATTTATCAATTTCTCATTTTGAGGTTTTCTGACTAGCACAATCGCTATTCTGGACGTGGTAAGTCCGGGGTCATTCACTTGACCTGGAAGGTCGCCCGTTGACCGGAAACCTCAAAATCTTATACTATTAGATTTCTGTCTGGCAGGCAACATGCTGGTTCTTGCCGCATTGCTCTAAGTTGCTTGGTTTGGAAGTTAACAGGGGGAACAGGGGGGGGCTGTCAGCCCCTCCCCCCGTAGGGCGAAGGTGAAAATTCTCCCGTAGGGCGAGGGTTAAATAACGTCAAGGACGATGAAAGCATTCCGAATAAGATTAACCCTTCAGCAGGTCCATCAGCAATCCAGGCGAATCTCTGCGTTAACGTTGATATACCAGTAGTGTTAGCCGGCCGACCTGACACCAAGTTTTCCTCTCGCCAACAGAGTCTCAGTTCTGTCCGAGCCCCAACGGCAAGTTTCCATCCAGCCGGTGCCACTTCTACTTCCACTGCATGGACGGCGTGCCCACTATGAAGCGCTGCCTGCACGGCACGCGGTTCTACGCGCCCGACCAGCGCTGCATCCTGGGCTCCTGCTGAACGATGCGGTTCGACCTCGGCATATTTTCGCTTGGCGTAAAGACAGTGTAACTGACGGTGTAATAGCGTGCATCCTTTGACACACACGGTCAGGAAACGGATGTTTCACTCTGCCTCTTTGTCCTTACTGTCGCGCTGCAGTGTGCGCTGTGGCTTTTGTACTTAAATGTTTTACTGATCTACGTGTTGTTACTTGTTGAATACATGCTTTATGTTGGCTGTAGGTCTGTGTGAATTGATGTATCAGTACTGATGCATCATCGTCACCGAAACATCACCATCATACAAGCGCAACACCATAGTAGATCGAGCTCAATCAGTAGGCCCGTTTCCAAGGTATATCCCGTATCCCGTATCTCGTATCCCGTATCCCGTATCCCGTATCCCGTATCCCGTATCCCGTATCCCGTATCCCGTATCCCATATCCCGTATCCCGTATCCCGTATCCCGTATCCCGTATCCCGTATCCCGTATCCCGTATCCCGTATCCCGTATCCCGTATCCCGTATGCTGTTCCAGTAATCCGTTCCCGTATCCAGTATCCCGTTCTCGTATCCCGTTCCCGTATCCTGTTCCCGTATCCCATTCCCGTATCCCGTTCCCGTATTCTGTTCCCGTATCCCGTTCACGTATCCCGTTGCCGTATCCCGTTGCCGTATCCCGTTGCCGTATCCCGTATCCCGTATCCCGTTCTCGTTCCCATATCCCTTTCCCGTATCCCTTTTACGTATTCCGTTCCCATATCCCGTTACATTATCCCACTCCATTATCCCGTTCACATATACCGTTACCGTGTTCTGTTCCCGTATCCTGTTCCTGTATCCTGTTCCCCTATCCCGTTCCAGTATCCCGTTCCCGTTCCCATATACTTGTCCGTTAAAATTGACGTACATTTCCTGAAACCAGGTCTTCCAAACCGCTTTTTGATCACCATGTCGTCTTCCATAGATACAAACTTTAACTTTGCTGATCGTCGGATGCGTACTGCACGTGCCTTATTGATACCAAGCGCATTTTTCGAATCTCAAATATCGGAGCTCCTCACTTGAAATGCTCAGAATTGCTAGCTAGCCAACTTTGTGAGCTGAGAGCTCCTACTGCTCTGACTGCAGCGGCCGCAGCCCCAAAAGCGCAAAGATGCGCCCTCACGAGCGCAACAGACGTCGCACGTGCCCCAAACTTGAACACAGACAATGGTTGCACACTGTTGATTTGGTGTGAAAAAAATCGTCACCGCAACTCTAGTCGTTGCCGATCAGCGGCCCGCCAAAGGGAACGGACGTCACATATATACATACAGACGTTCTTATTTTAATAAGGGCCCCTTCGTTCGGGCCCCTACCAGGAACGGGTCCCTATCAGGAAGCGCCCATATCAAACAATTTGGAAGGAGCGGACCCTGTTGTGACCACGCCATCGTCCTGACCGAGCCCCGTTTCATGCCTTTGCCAGCTCCGGGCCCTAGCCTCGATCAGGCCTGACCAAGACCGGACCCCTACCAGAAACGGGCCCGCATCAAGAATATACAAGGACCGGGCCCTCGTCCTGACCGGGCCCCATATCACGCCTTTGCCAGCACCTGGCCACTGCCTCGATCAGGCCTGACCAAGACCGGGTCCTGCCAGGTATGGGCCAGAATACAGATCCCTTTGATGCGTGCCCCTCTGAAATTTCGGGGGGGGGGGGGGGGCGTCAGCTGACCCTTCCCCCTGCGTGCGCCACTGCCAACTTTCCTCGGGATACTCCCGCTACCTAGAGACAGGGGCGTCGCCACCGGGGGAGAGGGGGAGGGGGCTACCCCCCGAGAATCGCTCCAGCCGGAGTCCGCCCCCCCCCCAGATTCGCAGGATTTTAACATAAGCCCAATGGGGCTGGCCCCCAAACCCATGGTTGTCCCTGCCCGCCCCCCACCCACTCAAACCTTTGTGGCGACGCCACTGCCTAGAGAGGTGACTTGTTGACTAAGTTAGCGTACTTTCCGCTTCTAAAAAAAGCTGAGCGACTGATACAGGCGCATTACTGCTAAGTTGCAGTGGCATAGCTGTTAACTAACCACAGTCCACACAGGCACGTAGCTAGGATTTCATCCAGGGGGGGGGGGGGCGCCTCGAAAGGGCCCCTTCCAGAGCATTGAAAGGGCCCCTTCCCAAGCGTTGAAAGGGTCAAACAAAACGGCTGAAAAGGCACGTTACAACGAATAACGATGGAGAATGCAGTATGGCAGGTATGGCATGGACCATACCAACTTTTGCGATCTGGAGTTAGTAAGCTGAGGGGTCTGCCATTTCAACTTTGGAACCAGCGACACCAGTTTGGAATCAGCTATCCCAACTTCGAATATTTGTTTAGGCCCAAGCCCTGGAACCCTTAAAGGCTGAAACACAGTCTTCGCGCAGCTGCTCGAAGTGGATGAGGGTGCCTATTCAGATACATTGAACGGAGGTTGCAACAACTGCACGATGCGCACGATGCGGGAAGAAAAAAATAACTGATGAAATTTACCCATGTATTTGAACAGGCACCCGCATCCACTTCGAGCAGCTGCGTGAAGACAGTGTTTCAGCCAGAACTGCAGGGACTGTCCCACCTTTGTGAAAGTTGTCGAATCACACTTAATTGTATGTCTACATGTCAGGCGAGGTCAGCTGAACATGTTCGTGAACTTTTGTGTCCAAAAAATGTTTATCTTGGAATATATTCAATTTTTAGTTGTAAGCGGAAAGTTGTGTTGGTGACGTCATATGACTTTTTGTTAATAACAGGGAAATCCTTTGTGCTGCACACGGTAAATAGAATACTAGGTAGCGCCGAGTACCGGCCTTCAACACAGACCCTATGATCACTTTTTCAGCTGTTTTGTTTAGGCTAAAAAGGTATTTAGACTATGGATATTTGAGTTAATTTATATTAACGTTCATATGTGAGATTTATATACAAAAAAGGAAACAATTATAATTTAACTGTGTAATTAGCAATATACAAATGCAGGGTGGGGCAAGGGTGTGAGGTCTTCCAAATGACAGCGTTGTAGAAAATCCGAAGGCTTGAGCTAAACTTCAAATGCATATCTGAAATGACAAGAAACTGGCGACTGAAAAACACCTAGTAGTCGCTGAAATTGAATTTGGGAAATATTCACAATCGGTTTTCCAATGTACAACACAACACAATAGCACACTCGCTTTGAACTGCAACCCATGTTTTTTTTTTCTTATCAAAAACTGGAAATAGTCGGTTCCAGATAACTTCACATCTTGATCAAAATTTCAAGAGTTTTTAAATGATACAAAAGTTTGTCCATAAATGTTGTCGAAACATAGTTCAATTTGCTCGAAAGCCTAAGGCTGTCGTTTGCAAATACTAGGCTGCATCTCTCAGTTTTGAAGAAACATAAATAGTCGGGTCGTATAATTGAAAGCATTAAGTAGGAAATTCAAAGAGTTTTATTTTGAGACAAAAAAATCTTGGAAATTTTTCTTGCGCGCTTCAAAATTTGACTTTTTGGTTGTCATATTTCAAAGTTTACTGTATTGGCAAGCAGTGATGTGTTCTTGAATACTGCGCACACCGGAACCATGAAAGTTGACCAATCAGCGACGGGAATCGTCGTTGCTGAAAACGCTGATTGACGCTGATAACACTGCACACGTTTGCAAAACAGCGCCAGTGATCATCACTTCCCGAGTCCTCGCGCTGAGAGTGCATGTGGCGAGTGTGTAGGTTCGTAATTGTGATAAAAATATGCGTTTACGATACATTGGCAAAGCCTAACAATAGCCGTTTTCACGAAGGATTTTGCGTTTGGGGTGTTTGGGGCGTTTGGGGCGATTGGGGCGATTGGGGCGAATGGGGCGTTTTGGGTAAATGGGTCTATAACTCGCAAGAACACGGCTTTTCCCGGTGATTTTTGATATCAATCGCAACTTTATGAATTAATGCATTTTCTGGAAATACCATTTTAATGATAACACCATAGTTTACTTAAAATTAACAATTTCATCTTAAACTAGCTCTGGTGATGGTGATGGTGATGGTGATGGCTGTGGTGGTTTGGGGCGTTTGGTGGGACTCCATCTTGCTCGAATACCGGATGTGCGGAGTTCGGGAAATGGTCATATTTTGCAACGACATGATTTTCAGGAATAATAGCTTATTTCAATGAAAACTAGATGAATTAGTCCATTCATATTTTCAGTCATATTCCTTTTTGATAGCAAGGAGTAATGATAATTAGCGATTTCGTTTTGATCATTTGTTGTAAGATGACGATGCTGATGAGATAAGATGAGAATGCTGGCTCCGGCTCTGCGCTGGCCCCGCGCAGGCACCGCCGCCCGGTAACCATGGCGACGACGTGACTCCGGCCCCAGCCGGCCCGTTACCATGGCGACGAGCCAGCCGGTCGCCTGACGTCACGTTGCGCATGTGCAGAGCCGTGGTCTGCGCCCAGCCATGCAGTCTGTTCGATCTAGATCAGCCATTTTTGAGTTTTCAGTACCAGTGGCTGCAGAAAGCCCGCATGTTTCATGGGTTTATAGGTGCTTTTTCTGAGGTTCTTTCAGCTTTTTATGAGATTCATCAATTAATCAATTTATCAAATCAAGAACATTTGGTGTGATTCGTTGCTTAAATAAATGAGTAAGGATTGTTCCGGTTTTCAGAAACCAACGAAGTTACCGCTCTAAATTGGACGATCTCAGCGGGACGGAGCGACGATGAATTAAGGCCTGTCTATGCTTTGACATTTGATTGCATTTTTCATCATAATATTATATTACTTTGTCATTAATATCTTCAATTTTGCCCTAACTAACTGTCAATTGCGTATTTTATTTAATCAAAGCTAGTATACTAGTATACTTTTAGCCGCTTTTTAGGGCGTTTGCGGTATGTTTTGTAGAAGGAACTAACACAACACAAAATTGCCAGATTTGCTCTTGAATTTGAATATTCAAAGCAAACTAACGGGAAATATTGCATTGTAAGAGCATATACTTATTCATGAGTTCATAACATTGCGATTGATACCAAAAATAACCGGGAAAAGCTTTGCTCTTACGAGCTATAGACCCAATCGCCCCAAACGCCCCAATCGCCCCAAACGTAAAATCCTTCGTGAATACGGCTAATGCTACCCTGAACTAAAAATTTAACGTGCTTTTAAATGAAGCGAAATTCAGTCAAATAATTTGGAAGCATCAAGGTTATTTGCCTCCCAAAGCCAATGGTGTCATTTGCAAATATATTTAGTTTCTAGCATATCCAGTTCAAGTTTGAAAACAAAACATTAGTGAGATAACATTTGCAACAAGTATGACAAAAGCAGCAGTTACTCAAATGTTTGATGTACTTTCTCAGCATATCAAACTGGCAGTGATAAAGAGACATACAAGCATCATGATCATATTGATAGGGTCAACGACTGTAGCCTCGGACAAATACAAACATCAGACGTTTCATGCTACTGGAATGTAGACACCAATGCACTAAAGTGCCAATACTTTATCAGTGCCTTAGTGCATCAGTATTGTGTGCACACACTGATAGCATGAAACAAAAATGAGGTTTGGACATCTTCACCCTAAGTCAAAACACTGGTGGTGTATTGGGGTTTTAGGGCGCCACAACTCTTATGCGCTATAGCACTGACTTCATGACGTTAGTAGTGTTTCAGTGCTTAAAGGGAATATTTCACCTTTCTGAAAGTTGTCAAATATACGTTGGTTGTAGTAGAAAATATGAATTGCTGCTGAAAACGATGGTGATATTTTTTTTAACGTGTAGAGTCACTTAACGTTATACAAATTAAGTTTTTACATTTGGGTGAATGACGTCATTATTGAGCTATAGACCGCCACTGATTGGCTGACAAAGTGGGATTGGCTGAAAAAGTGTCTGTCAGCCAGTCAGCGGCTGCACCAGCCTGGAGTAATTTTGCAAGTGGTAAATTAAATTGCTTAAAAACGGTTAAGTTTTGTGGAAAACGACCTTAGTAATTTAAACATTTCAATAACAGCCCAAGATATTGGCTATCTCAATTTAAAACTAATACAAAGGTGAAACATTCCCTTTAAAGGGACTGTCCCACCTTCCCAAAAGTTGTCAAATGTACGCCGCTTGTGGTGTAAAATATGAAGTAATTGCTCCCGAACACGATTATGACATTTGTTTCTCGTAAACAGTGCTCAATTTCAAAAAAAGTTAAGTTTTAATATTTGGGTTGATGACGTCATATTGAGCTCTAGAGAGCTACACAGAAATCCTTTACGCTGCCAGAGTATGGGCCCAATTATTTCGAGACAATTCTGGCGCTTTGAATACAAAACAAACCAATTACCAAACCATTGAAACATAGCAAATATCTCCAAGGTTCACCCTAAAACAAGTCGACTATCATTAACAGTTGGGTAAAGATAGACGACGCTGTCGGTTTAGAGGCCCTATTCAAGAACACATGGGCCTTATTTTTTACAGATGTCAAAATCAAACTCGAATATCTTTTTGATTAGATCATTGCGGTTGTTTTAACTGCTACCATACTTAATTTCAATGCCAAGCCATCAAAATGGCTATGTCAACTCAAATATAATGTTAAGGTGGGATAGTCCCTTTAAGTATGTCAGCATCTTCTGCACCACATATAGTAGAAGTCTGGCATTTTAAACATCCAACAATTGGACAGTGACAGCCGACAGGGGACAGCAGACAGTGATAGTTGGCAAGTCATGTTTTTTATTCAACAGGTTGATTTCGGACTTTAATGATTTGCACACTATCATGATGCACTAATTGAGTTATTTGTGCTAGCACTGAACATGTTCGAGTTCAGTCAGTCCTTCCACCGTATGCCTGTGCTGTATACGGACGGTACTGCTGAGTCCCAATATTTGCATGCTTAACACAATATTTCTGATTTGTATGCATTGTTTTCGCAGATCCGGTGCATGTCCGGGACCAACACCAACCCGACACCTTTGGAGGTGAAGACGCGCATCCGACTGCTGCTGATGGGCGCGTCACCGGCAGTGGCAGGCGGCTCAAGAAGCCAGCCATCGGCCTCGGGCGCCTCTGTCGCCATGGAGGAGAAGAATCCCGTGTACCTGAGCGCCAGCGTCCTGAAGGACCACAGAGACGAGGGGGCGGTTACGGATGCTCCGGACGACGACTTGCAGTCCATCAGCCAGCTCCTGCAAGATGCGCAGACCCACCAAGGACCGCCATCTGGTCACCCCGTGGCGGCCAGTCTGAAGTTCGGCCGGGAAGCTCTGGCGTACGTCGCTGGCTTCCTGGCGTACAGGTGCCGCTCCGTGGACAGCACCTCGGCACTGTGCCCGGCCAGTGGGCGGTCTGGACACGACGGAGGACCTGCGCTGACCTGTATCAGGGCCGCCGCCGACCGGAACCCTACCGCCGTGGTGACGGTTCTGGTGCAGCCGCTGCTGACCCAGCTCAACAGAGTTGCGGTATCGCCGGAGAACCAGGCTGAGCGGCAGCTGGCGGCGGTGGCGGCCGGCGTGACCGGGCTGGAGGCGGCGCGCGCCGCCCTGCCACTGCTGCTGGTGCGGCAGGTGCGCGTCAGCCGAGAGGAGTCCACCGCCACCGAGCGTGTGCTGGCCACGGTGACTGACATCGTAGAGCGGACGGACTCTTCACTAACTGAGCGGTGCTGAGCACGCTGACTGAGCGGTGGCACGGCGTGCCGCTCTTCCACGCAGCGCCGTGGCAGCACACGCAGCTGACGGCGCTGCTGGCCACCGCCCGGCCCAGCGTGGTTGTGCCGCAGCAGGACATCGTCACCGTGATGCTCGCCAAGCTGGCGCTGAAGAAGCGGCACTCGCTGATGGCGGCACGCGCTGCCAAGACGCTGGCCGTCGTTCAATAAGCAGTCCGATGCCGAGACCGACTATCTGCTCAAGAGGCTCACCAAGCCAATGCCAAGATACAAGATAATACCAAGATGGTCCACCGTGTGGCGGCCAGAGCCGCGCGAGCGCGTGCCACCGCAAGCTGGCCCCAATGAGCGAGCGCGTGCCACCGCAAGCTGCCGTGCTTATGGGATCGCGCGTTCCGCCATCGGTGTCCGGCCGTCATCAGGCCGCGGCGGCCCGGTCCAGCACATGCGGAGCGACAGCGTGATGACCCTGGCGGCCACCGCCACCAGCATTGTGTCGTCTACAAGACACACAGTCTATCGCCAATAACCCGAGCAGTTGAGGCGCCCAAAAACTGCAAAGCGCAGTATGTGACATGTAGTTTGTCTGCGCACTACTGTATTGCGTGCTGCAGATAGTGGTGAGGAATGCTGTCTGAAAAAGATTGACATATGCGGTGATTTTTTTCAAACTTATTTTACTTGTCGTGACCGCATTGCTGGAGACGAGATGTTTGAGCTTGTATTTGTGCTCGCACACATCATGTGCCTTTATTGTTATGTAGCAATCAACTCGATGTTTCCACGTGTATTTATGCTTCGTAAGAGCTGCTGATGTATTTATCACTCTCGGTTCCAACGTCTGAATATCGGCGACTTATGACCGATATCGGTCATTCGTTTCGTTTGGTTTGGTTGATATTCGTTTGCGTCATTTGTGTGGGCATATGCGTATGTTTTATTAGGTTAGAAGTGACTGGGTGGCAAATGAAATAGGTGACAAATAGTTGAAATAGGCGATGATGCGGCATGTACATGCTTGATATGTAGTAGGTATGTTACTGTTAGCATATGGCAGTATAAGATGTCATGTTCTGGTTATGTTCCTATGCTGGTTATTGTTCCTTTTCTTTACTGGCGTGCGTATCTATTGCAACAAAAAAAATATAATGTCGATGACCTCTCGCGACGCATGATGGGAAATATACGGCAACGGCGAAATTATCTGGATTCTTTGCACCATTCATGAAAAGCCTTCCCACACGGTAGAAACTTCTGCAGGAAAAGCAGGAGCTTTTTAACCGGTAAGGGAAACGCTAACTGGTTGCATCAGCGAAGGCCAAGCTAAAGTATGTGCTTGGAGAGAAATGACAATATTGCATAAGGTATAATCTAATTATGGAGACTGTTCGGAGACTGCGGGTGGAATAGGACTTTCTTCGAAGTAATAGGGGCCCATTCAGATGTCAAACTGAAGAAAAAAAATTGTTGGTGCAGTGGCTGGACAGTGGCATTCCTGCTTCGATATGTATTGCAACGAAAGTATCAAAATAATTTCGTAAAAAGTAGAAGGGACTAAATATGAATAGACTACATACTCGAAAACAAGGACGGTTTCATATAATCCGTGCCTGCACACTCATGAGCATGACTCATATGAGTCATGACTCATGAGTATGACTCATATGAGATAAATAAATACTAGCATGTGTTAGTATTGATTAAGGTAAGAAGTTATTTGCACTTGTTGACTTTTCTCTTCACATAAAGAAATGCTAGCAAAAGCCAAATAAATTAATTTAGCAACACAGCTTAAATAATGTTTCTTTAGCTATTATAATCAACAGTAGTACTTGGGTCGTTAAATACCGCCACTCGGTGGCCTGGGTGGCAACTAAATTTGCAGCTCTACTGCTGCGGCGCGCTCAATCCGAGAAACAGTTTAACCGTACCGCTGATTGGAATTTGCGCATGACGTCACAGGTTGGCGCCCCTGTGGTGCTGCCAAATATATGGCACAATTTTTTGTCGACATCTATAGCGCAGAAAAAGCGAACCACCCGGTGTCTAGATTGGCTTAGATTGCGAACCACCCGGGGATCGAGAAATGAAAGACAAAAATATTCCAAGGCTGACCTTAAAGGAAATAGTTCACCTTCAACATTAGTTTTAAACTGAAATAGCTGTTTTGTAGCCCATGTTGGGAAACCCCTATCTGCAAGTTTTCTTGACTGAAAAGACTCTCCAGCCGAAGATATCTGACTTTTTGGCGAAGGAATTCGGCGCATATATGATATACCGTACCGTCTGAAAGTGCCAGAGCACTGCCATGGAGCATGCGCAGACCAATAACGCACACCATAACATTAATGATTTACGACCTTCCGTCCTGAATTGGCGCGATGTAGGACCATTTTTGAAAATAAAAAAAGAAACTGTATTCAAAAATATAATAAAATCGTGTTCTGAAAAAATGTCCGAAGGTGAACTATTTCCTTTAAAACAAGTCGACTAGCATTATCAGTTGGGTAAATAGACGACGCTGTCGGTTAAGAGGCCCTATTCAAATACACATGGGCCTTATTTTTTACAGATGTCAAAATCAAACTCGAATATCTTTTTGATTAGATCATTGTGGGTGTTTTAACTGCTAGCATACTTAATTGCAATGCCTAGCCATTAAAATGGCTTTCTCAATTAAAATCCAATCTTAAGGTGGGATAGTCCCTGACTCCCTTTAAAGGAAATAATTCACCTTCAACATTAGTTTTAAACTGAGATAGCAGTTTTGTAGCCCGTGTTGGGAAACCCCTATCTGCAAGTTTTCTTGACTAAAAAGACTCTCCAGCCGAATATATTTGAGTTTTTGGCGAAGGAATGCGGTGCTGGCGAAATAATGTTGTACTGGTTCTAGCCCAGGCAAAGGCTATACCATCAGCCAATCAGCTTGCAGCTGGTGCTAGCAAGCGAATCGCCGGCCGCCGGTTGGCACATCCCCAATGCGAGTCTATCTTTACGCGACTACTTTCGAATCTGATTGGCTGAACCATTGTTTACATTCGCGTGACGTCAGGACTCCTGAATCGGCGCGATATAAGGCTATTTCTGACAATATAAAAATAAATTGCATTAAAAATATAATCAAATCGTGTTGGGTAAAATTTTTACAAGGTGAACTATTTCCTTTAAAGGGATTATACGGGTTTCTGTCCTGAAAGTAAATGCACTCTTTTACAGTTGTATGAGCTTTAAACATGTTTAAGACATATAGCAGGGACCTCAATGCTCATTTAGTCCATTATTTCAGCAATTATCAGCGTTAGACTTGGGCGTTTTTCGAGACTAGTATCAGATAACAAATACTTGATCGGCACTACTGTCCACCACTTTTATCTTAAGATCAATTTGAGAGTTTTTAATTGTCTGAAAGTCCTACACTGGATCACCAAATTGTTATCCAATTCAAAACTGACGGGACTATGTATTACTACAAACTGTTCGTTGAGATTTTGTGTTTTTGTGGTTTTCTTATCTCTGGCCTTAAGCGTTGAGAATTTAGTGGTGGCGTATTAACCCGCGCCGTGCCGGTGCTCGGCGCCACCTTCGCCGTGCCGGGGGGGGGGGGGGGCGTTTCGACGCCCCCCTTCTAACTCTGCTCCTAGACAACGTAGCGCAAAACGAAAAACAGCGTTGGAAAGCTCGTCAAAAATGATTTAGAAACTACTTATGTCATTTTTCCGCTCAGGTTATTATTGAGGTCACCAGAGGTCATCATAGGTCAAGTTTTCCCGTTTTAGGTAACTTGATCCTGAAATCCCACGATATCTCGGGAACTATGATAGCTAGGACGAAACCGAAAAAAGCAATAGATAGCTCTTGAAACGCTCCAGTAACTTTTACCGTCAGATTTGAGTTCAGGTCAATACTTGAGGCTCCAGAGGTCATCAAAGGTCAAAATGGCTGTTATCTTGGAAAAAGTTTTTCGCGAATAACTTTTTTGCTATTTAAGATAGAGCATTGATTGTGGCTCCATCGTGTTTCCATCGGCAAGGCGCATCGAAAAATATACATTTTGACCATTGAAAGTCAATTAAAAAATTTGACCTCAGGTGAAGGTCACATGGTGACCAAGTCGGTCACGGTGGGTCATGTTGCATATGAGTCGATGCGTCTTGACGAGAAAATCACATTCGTGCCTTCTTCAAGTTTCTATCTCTCTTCGATCAAAAGTTATTGGCAAAAAAGTGTATGTGACCTCATGTGACCTCCGATGACCTTGTGGGGGGTAAAATAAACCAAAATAGTATCTGGGTAATGAAGAATGCTCTATTACTACATGATCTTGAAGAAAAAACGTTGATTGGATGCGTTTACATGGAAAGCAAAGCATTTCAATATTTCCCCTTTGACTTATAATGGGGAAGGTCACGTGATCGATCAGAACTTAGGTCACCGAATACAAAAATCCGAGATATGCAAATTGTAGGTAATGATATCCTTATCAAACTCTAAAAGTTTAAAAGTGATCACCCGGAAACTGTAGACGTGGCACGACCACAAACTTGTTCTGAGGTTGGGTCACGTGACCTGACCTGGTGACCTGACCTGATAAGACCTGAAACTTTTGGTTTCACAAAAGTTGTAAAAATGTTCAGCGGACAGGTACTGAAAATTTCAGCTACCTGGCTTCAACGGTTTTTTTAGCTATTGGCAAAAAACGGAGGGGGGAGGGGGGCGTCTAAACGCCCCCCCCCCCCCGGCACGGCGCGGGTTAATGTTTTGGCATGCAAATGCATGAAAAATATAGAATTTTATGGGAAAACTAAGCAACTGATGTTGTCGTTGGAACAAAACAAGTTTATTTTCTTTCAAATATTGCTTATTTTACCGGAAATATGCCATAAGTGAGGTGTTTTTATTAGCATAAAAGAGATGACTGGCTCTGCCTCAGCCGGTCCTGCAGAAAATACGCGGTGGCATCACCGCGCACTTTGGAATGTCCTTTCGTGCAGAAGAGGTAATTTCCAGAAAAATGTGTCTACCGTGGGATTTATACCACCTTTATAAGTACGTTTTACTATGTAACTCAATTATTCTGGGAAAAACCCGTATAATCCCTTTAAAGGAATTGCGCCGCAGAGCAGCGCGAAATTTTGATTCTATGCCCTGGATAATTGTAGGTATTCTTACTGTTTAAATGTGCTTGAGGTGTGTACTGTTTGAGGTGCTTGAAATTTGAGGACAGTGTCATGTGCTCAAAGTTGGGGAGGGGCAGGGGGGACAAAATACACTCCGTCCCTCCAACTTTGAAGTTGGGGTGGGGGGGGGGGGGGGGGGAGGCATGTTTCCCCGTCCCCCCGATGGCGGAGCCCATGTGCGTATTCACTAACAACGAAAACAAAACGTTTTTCCTCTCATTTCCATATTTTCCGTCGATATACGCGCATGTTTTCGATTTGCCCCAAAGGGGAGGGGTAACGGGCGGATATCTCAGCTACCATTGCAGATACAGGCCCGTTTTGTGGTATACACATTGTCAGGGTGATGTTCAACACCACGCAGCCATCCGGCGTGGTCCAAAACTAATCGAATGGTGAAGACCCCGCCCAAATCAGTTTCAGTTTCGGAGTATAACGTTGTCGGCAACGATTTTGGGCGGTTTTGGTCCAATTTGGTCATCTTAGATTAGACCAAAGTGGATAAAAGTCAAAACGGCATCGTTTTGGACGACGACAGATCGAATGGTGAAGACCCCACCCAAATCGGTTTCATAGGTTCGGAGATATTCGCCCGTTACCTCTCCCCCTTGGGGGTTAATTCGAAAACACGCACGTACATCAACGGAAAATATGGAAATTAGGGGAAAAACGCACCTTTATATGTTGCGTTGTTAGGCAATATATTGACGAGTATTTTGCAAAGTGAAAATTGAAATCAGAGGTGTACGCGGGGTCGCACGAGGTAAACGAATAAAAAGGTCACGAGGTCACGGGGTCAAGGTCATTCAAGGTCACGCAACAAAGCCCAGAAATAGAATATCCGTTTCATTGCGAATTCAGCCATATAAGTCCTTTCGACTTTTGGTTAGGTCAAACGCGCCTCCAAAAAAAACTCTGCAGCGTGACCTTGCAAAAAGCCCGAGGCTATAACTCGAAAACTTAAGGTAAAATCGAGCTAATATTGCCACAGCTGAATTCAGGACCCAATATAACCCTATATACACATTTTGAACAAAAAGTGAGAGATTATGGTTAAATTTGGGAAGACAAATTTTCGATTTGTCGTGGGATGCCCCAGCTGAGAAGTCCATCCACAAATTCGTAACCAAAAAGGCTAAAGTTCGACCCCAAACCCTTCTGGGACCTGGCTGAAGCTCCGCAGGCGAGTGATCTTCCGTCTGACTGACTGATTGAGGACCGCCCATGTCTGTCACCACTAGGCTAGTGGTTGTAATGTCTGTGACACTGGCGGAGCTAAGACAGACATCCTGTTACGTCTGGACCGGCTGCAGTCTGTACGGGAGCTGGCCGACTCCATAGACCCCGAAGAAGCGATCCGGGCCATATGCCATATCCATTGAAATGCCCGTAGAGTGCATTGCACTTTGGCGTGATGCTGTGGAGCCGTTTTGCAAGGTAAGGGAAATATCGCCACACAAATGCAAATGTCCAGATGTTCTGATATCCAGTAGTCCAACAAACAGGTACAGGTACAAACAGGTATATATATAACAGGTATATATATATATATATATATATATATATATATATATATATATATATATATATATATATATATATATATATATATAGGTTAGGTATATACATACAACATTTTATCCGTAAAAAATATAATTTCAAAATTGTCATTCATTATGAAACAAAAAGCTTTGACGTATGCAAAGCTTTGCATACGTCAAAGCTTAGCTTTGACGATGCAGATTTCGTCAGTCACAGGGGGCAGTTCCCCCACCAAATATATAGAAAACTCCGACCTGGACGATAGACGATAGACAACACAGCAAACGTGTTGTTGCCGTTTATTCCAGCATGTGCTCCGCCACCGGGGGGGGGGGGGGACATGTTCCCCCAATTTCAAAGTTGGGGGACAGAGTGTATTTTGTCCCCCCCCCCCCTCCCAACTTTGAGCCCATGACACTGCCCTCAAATTTCAAGCACCTCAAACAGTACAGTGTACACACCTCAAGCACCTTGAACAGTAAGAATACAATTATACAGGGAATACAATTTAAAAAATCGCGCCGCTCCGCGGCGCAATTGCAGTACACATTCAATTGTATACGGGTTAAAACAAAATAATCAATTCGCACCGTTTCGCGGCGTATTTATGTTTTGTTTATATGTTGCTACCTTTCTACATCATTGGGCAAAATAGTTCGCTTTATCACTTTTTTACCGCACTCTCTAACGAAAAAAAAATAGAAGTCATAGTGGAAAAAATGCATATCCAGGCATAAGCTTCAAAATGTTCGCGCAGCTCCGCGGCGCAATTCCTTTAAGGGTTCCAGGGCTTGGGCCTAAACAAAATCGCAGTTGGTATTGCTGATTCAAACAGGCTCCTAGAATTGCTTTGGAGCTGGGGTGCGGAGTGGAAAATTCTGACTAAAAATAAGTATAAAGAGTGGAAAATTAAGCCAAAAAGCATACACTCAAAACCTGTTTTGAGAACTTTCACAGAAAGGTATCCATCGAGATGCCTCCATGGGCTCCAGCGATCACTTTAGGCATTTTCCGCGCTTTGGAAACCATTTGGTCTCGCTTCGAGACTAAAACAACATTATATTTTACCGTCATTGGTCATTGGTCTGGAGACCATAAAAAATCAACGAAGAAGAAAAGTCCTTCCCGACCGAGGATCAATCCCGCGGGATGTTTTTGCAGTCAGCTGCAGTCAGCCGTTGAGACAGTGAATGGTCTCCTGAAAACAGTGAATGGTCTCCTGGAATTGAATTCATTCCATGAAGATAGCGCCACCATAGCAATGGCAGGTGGCGCTAATAATTATGTATTTTTATGCAGAATGATCACCAACAGGCACAGCCCACTAATAGGTGAAGTCATAAGGTAAAACACTACAAACTGTACGATATAGCCACACACACACACACGCGTCCATTCAATTCACCCCTCCCACACAAACGCTCAATCACACACATACACACGACATATTCGAATACATAAATATATGAGCACGTACGAGACCCCGCCATCGCCGCTCCGCGTTAAATCGCAACATCATTTCGCAGGGCGGGTCTCATCGAATCCTACCTAAGTGGGATTGACCCCCACATATTTTTTTTAACAGAGGCTCTGAAGCTGTAGGTCGCCAGAAATGGGTCGGCTGTGTCTGGATACCTACAAGTGTGTTCGTTAAACGCCAGCGCTGCACGGCGAAACAAGTCACGTTTGAATCTGTCCTTGTTGGCAAATCGAGCAGTCGGAACATGGAGCAGTTGCAGTACCTAGTCCGTTCCTGTTTCGACGCTGAGGTACCTACGTGCAAGGGAAAACAGCCGTGCAGGTAATTGTACCGACGGAACCGCGTTTTATTTAAATACATACCTAATAACTATTATTGTTTAGATTGTTTGGATTTGTAAATATTACTTTCATTATTCATACCATCATATCATCACAATATTTATACACGGAATGTCGGTAAATATGAACCTCACCCAGCATTTGCCTTGGTTGGTACCGTCTTTTTCCATGCTTCGGTGCAAGCCTTGGTAGCTCAACGGTAGAGCGCTCGCTTAGCATGTGCAGGGTCCCCGGTTCAGTTCCGGCCAGCCCAGCGATATTTATTCGAGAACCGCCCATGGTTTCTGAGAAGCATGCATGGTTTCACCTGTACCTTCTCCGCTGAGAATGTTGACGTGTTCTGAGACCATGGAGAACCCGGCATGGTTTCGAAACGTGTATCTCTCTGCAGAGAATGGCAAGTGGGTTCGGAGACCTCTCGAAGAACCATGCATGGTCTCCTTAGGTTTTCAGTGTATGTACCAGGTTTTATCACCCAATTACCGGCTCACCAAAATGAGTTATTACCTATGCCAATTATTACCTGTCTTTCCACCCACAGGCGCTGTCCCTATCATTACATCCATAAATCAGTATCAGGTTTCCATCTATCCAATACATTTTAAAATAAGGAGTGGAAAATTCACAGTAAAACTCAGGAAAAAGAGTGGAAAAATAGTATCCATAGGGTGTCATTTTCCACCCAAATTTCCCAATGCTAGGACACTAGATTCGAAGCTGGTATCGCTGGTTCCAAAATTGAAATAGCAGACCCTCAGTTTACTAACTCCAGCTCCTAACAGATGGTATGGCCCATGCCATACCTCCCATACTGCATTGTCCATCCTTGTAACGTGCCTTTTCATCCGTTTTATTTGGTCCTTTCAACGCTCGGGAAGGGACTTTTTCGAGGCGCCCCCCCCCCTGGACGAAATCCTGGCTACGTGCCTGTGTGGACTGTGGTTAATTAACAGCCATGCCACTGCAACTTAGCAGTAATGCGCATGTATAAGTCGCTCTGCTTTTTTTAGAAGCGGAAATTACGCTAACTTAGTCAACAAGTCACCTCTCTAGGCAGTGGCGGCGCCACAAAGTTTTTCGTGTGTGTGTGTGTGGGGGGGGGGGAAGGGGCAGCCATGGGTTTGGGACCAGCCCCATTGGGCTAATGTTAAATCCTGCGAATCTGGGGGGGGGGGCGGACTCCGGCCGGAGCTATCCTGGGGGGCACCCCCCCCCACCAGTGGTGGCGACGCCCCTGTCACTAGGTATGTATGTATGTATGTATGTATTAAAACATGAACTATCCACACGAATGAGGTTTTTACAGTTGTGTGTCATGTTGGCAGGTTACACAGGGTACAATACAAAACACATCAGCATGCACTTTCACACTTCCACACACGCATAAAACTCAGTGCACCTCGCATGTCACGTCAGGTATGGCGCCCTGGCTCCAGGCTACGCTTCAGCTCTCTCATGAACTTGCCAGCAGACATGCACTCGAAGTCGCGTGGCAGACCGTTCATATTGCGCGCAGCGCGGTAGGCAAAGCGCCTCTTTCCGGCCTCTGTCCTGACCCGAGGAAGAGATAGGTAGTGGTCCTGTCGGGTCGTTCGAGAGTGCGCCGGTCTCTCACAGTTGTGAGAAAATAGACCGGCGAGACTCTCCGGCTCAGCGGTGCTGCGGACTTTGTGGAGAAGACAGAGGGTTTGATAAAGGAAGAGGTCGGGAGCATCGAGCCACCCCAGTGCTTCCCGCACCTCCGAAATGTGGTCAAACTTGCGTTTTCCGGAAACGACTCGCTCTGCAAAGTTGATGAGTTTTTGAATGCGATGCAGGTTTTTGGCAGAGCCGTTTCCGTACACGACCAAACAGTAACGAATGTGAGAGAACACTAGGGCGGTGACGATTTCGGGAAGTATTTGTGACGGGAGGTAGTGACGGATATGGGATAGACTGACAAGGATACCGCAGCACTTACGGCAGAGGGCTGACACATGAGCGTCCCAGGTGAGGTGCTGATCAAAAATGACACCCAAGTTGCGTGCCTCTGAGTGAGGTACCAGGTAAGTGTCACGGAACTTGATAGTAAACTGAGGAAGTGAGCGCAAATTTTGTCGTGATCCGATGGTAAGGAGTTCGAACTTCCTTACGTTAACTTTAAGCCCATTGCAATGAAAGTAGTCCCCAAGAGAAGCGAGAGCCGACTCCATGCGGGCGATAAGCGCTGGCATACAAGATTTTGGTTCCGAAATCATGACTTGAGTATCATCGGCATATTGCACCACAATCGCATCAGCCGCATGAAGACTCAAGTCATTTGCAAACGCGCTGAAGAGAATGGGTCCGAGCGATGAGCCCTGAAAGACCCCTTGATTTATATCACGCGGAGTGGACGCTACAATCTTGCCATCAGAGCCAGGGAAGATAACACTCTGAGTGTGACCGTGCAAGTAATTTTGGAACCACAAAGTGTCTATGCCGAGAGCCTGAAGTTTGACTAACAGTTTTCCATGGTGAATGACGTCAAAACATTTGCTTAAGTCAATCAAACAAAGCAAAGCAATTTTACCAGAGTCGACAGCCGAGAGCATGTGGTCAGTGATACAAGTGAGCGCCGTCTCCGTAGAGTGCCGCGGGCGGAAACCGTGCTGGGTAGGAGCAAGGAGATGGTTGGATGAAAGGTAATAGTAGAGCTGGCGTTGCACCGCCCGCTCCACTATTTTGGCTATGACCGGAAGTATTGAAATTGGGCGGAAGTTGGAAGGATCAGAAGGATTGCCGGATTTATGGATTGGATACACAAGGGAGTGTTTCCAGGAGGTAGGCACGTCGTTGGTCGTGATGCAGGAGTTGATGAGGAAGAGAAGGACGTGGCCGATGGAATTGAAGGCGAGCTTCAGGATACGGATGCAGAGGCCGTCAGCACCACGAGCCGGGGAGTTCCGCATACTAAAGACGATGCGGTGTAGGGCACTCATACTGATTGGATGCAGTGAAAAGTAACAAGCTCCCACTCTCGGCAAACGAGTGGGGAGAGAGGGAGGTGGACCTTGCGCCTCCAGCTCGGCCGCCACGGTCGGACCGACATTAACAAAAAATGCGTTCATGTCGTCATGCGAGGTAGATGGTAACACCTGGGCATTCGACCTCTTGCTACCCAATAAGTCTCGGGCGGATTATCACTGACACAGCAAACAGTGGGAGTATCCCGAGGCAAGTTTGCAGTGGTGCACGCAGGGGGGGGGGGGGGGAGGGTCAAAAGGGTCAGCTGACCCCCCCTCCGAAATTTTTGAGAGGTACTCATCAAAAGGACCCGTATTCTGACCAATACCTGGCAGGGGCCCGGTCTTGGTCAGGCCTGATCTAGGCAGGGACCCGGTGCTGGCAAAGACGTGATGCGGGGCCCGGTCAGGAAGAGGGCCCTGTCCTTGCATATTATTGATGCTGGCCCGTTTCTGGTAGGGGCCCGGTCTTGGTCAGGCCCGATCGAGGCAGGGGCCCGGTGCTAGCAAAGGCGTGATATGGGGCCCTGTCAGGACGAGAGCCCAGTCACAACAGGGTCCGCTCCTTGCAAATGCTTTGATACGGGCCCCTTCCTGATAGGGGCCCGATCGAGGCAGGGGCCCGGTGCTGACAGAGTCGTGTTATGGGGCCCGGTCAGGACGAGGGCCCGGTCACAACAGGGCCCGGTCTTGCATATTCTTGATACGGGCCCCTTTCTGATAGGGGCCCGGTCTTGGTCAGGCCCGATCGAGGCAGGGGCCGCTGCTGGCAAAGGCGTGATATGGGGCCATCCAGGGCGAGGGCCCGGTCACACCAGGGCCGGCTTTGAAAATTTGTGATACGGGCCCATTACTGGTAGGGCCCCGTTCAAGGCAGGGCCCCGGTGCTGGCAGAGGCGTGATATGGGGCCCGGTCAGGTCGAGGGCTCCGTCACAACATGACCCGATCCTTCCAAATTATTTATACGGGCCCGTTCTTGGTCAGGTCCGATTGAGGCAGGGGCCCAGTGCTAGCGAAGGCGTGATATGAGGCCCGGTTAGGACGAGGACCCCGTCACAACAGGGCCCGGTCCTGGCAAATTCTTGATACGGGCATGTTCTGGTGATACGGTTCCTGGTAGGGCCCCGGTCTTGATCAGGCCCAATCGAGGCAGGGGCCCGGTGCTGGCAAAGGTGTGTATCAGGGGCCCGGTCAGGTGTAGAGCCCGGTTCCCACCATATCCCATATACTCAGCTCTATATCTCATTGAGCTCATGAACCCACGTTCCCCACAGCTTCAAACCTGTGGCGGAGCCCTTGTAATAATTCCTGTGATGGGTGATTCACATGTTAATGTAACGGGTTTTCGCTTCTGCATGGTTCTGCCATTTTGTGTAGCATTGCAACATTTTTTGAAATTTTTGAAAACTCTTTCTCTGGTTAATTTTGGGCCGCTGCATGGAATGACATAAATTTTGAGGCTCTCTGGCTTAATCTGCAACAATTAGAACTGCTTGCAACAATTGTCAACAATTTGCAACATTATTAAAATTTTGCTCACGGGGTTTTCTTGAGATCAGGAGTCGAAATATGGCATTTTCAGAATGTTATATCCCCGTGTTTTCGAGATAATACTAAATTTTGTGGTTAAAATGCAGAATCGAGCTCAACCTGTACATACATTTTTATTTTGGAGGCAGGTCAATCATCGGCGAGCACATAGGTCGCTGCACGGTTAGGGTGGGGTGGTGAAATTTAGCGAGTTAATCGGGAATTAGTCCGGTGGAATAAGGTCCGGGTTTCCTTGTCCGTGAGCCGGCACCAATGGCCCTCTGGCTCCTCCTTACATAATTTCACCAACGGCTTGTCTCTCAGATTATCACACCGTGAGTTCTGTGATCGGTTCCATGTATATTCTGCATACCCAGTGCAACGCTACGCTGAGGACGAACTCCCACTGGAACTAACACATTCATACATCCTTTCACTCAGACTCTCCCCAGACATTCACTCAATCATCAATATCTTTCATACTTTGCAGTAAACTGTCAGGTTCGTCTTCCTGACCCCTCCCTCTTTTCCTATCCCCACCAGTGGTGCGTAGTGTTACACAGGGAACGCACCAGGGTAACAGCTGGTTCACTGAGCGAATTTCGTCTCCGATGTACTCAGCTCTTCACTATGGATAACTTTCCACTCTAACTATTAAATCCACCAAATGAAAATATGAATAACCTCACACATGCTTTTCTGTCTGGGTCCATTCCTGCCGCACACTGCTGCTGGGATCCACGACTTACTGCGGTTTCCGTGGTGCCCCAATCGCCAATCCACGCCACCTCAGCACCCTGACTCCTCCTACGGCATTTATCTGAGGTGGATGGCCATTCCGGCCCACACGTCGCCACCCCAGCACCCTGACTCCTCCTACGGCATTTATCTGGGGCGGATGGCCATTCCGGCCCGCACACGTCGCCACCCCAGCACCCTGACTCCTCCTACGGCATTTATCTGGGGCGGATGGCCATTCCGGCCCGCACACGTCACCACCTCAGCACCCTGACTCCTCATACGGCATTTACCTGAGGCGGATAGCCATTCTGGCCCTCACACGTCGCCACCCCAGCACCCTGACTCCTCCTACGGCATTTATCTGGGGCGGATGGCCATTCTGGCCCGCACACGTCGCCACCCCAGCACCCTGACTCCTCCTACGGCATTTATCTGGGGCGGATGGCCATTCCGGCCCGCACACGTCACCACCTCAGCACCCTGACTCCTCCTACGGCATTTACCTGAGGCGGATGGCCATTCTGGCCCTCACACGTCGCCACCCCAGCACCCTGACTCCTCCTACGGCATTTATCTGGGGCGGATGGCCATTCCGGCCCGCACACGTCACCACCTCAGCACCCTGACTCCTACGGCATTTACCTGAGGCGGATGGCCATTCTGACCCTCACACGTCGCCACCCCAGCACCCTGACTTCTCCTACGGCATTTATCTGGGGCGGATGGCCATTCCGGCCCGCACACGTCACCACCTCAGCACCCTGACTCCTCCTACGGCATTTACCTGAGGCGGATGGCCATTCTGGCCCTCATACGTCGCCACCCCAGCACCCTGACTCCTCCTACGGCATTTATCTGGGGCGGATGGCCATTCCGGCCCGCACACGTCACCACCTCAGCACCCTGACTCCTCCTACGGCATTTACCTGAGGCGGATGGCCATTCTGGCCCTCACACGTCGCCACCCCAGCACCCTGACTTCTCCTACGGCATTTATCTGGGGCGGATGGCCATTCCGGCCCGTACACGTCACCACCTTAGCACCCTGACTCCTCCTACGGCATTTACCTGAGGCGGATGGCCCTGCTGGCCCTCACACGTCGCCACCCCAGCACCCTGACTCCTCCTACGGCATTTATCTGGGGCGGATGGCCATTCCGGACCGCACACGTCACCACCTCAGCACCCTGACTCCTCCTACGGCATTTACCTGAGGCGGATGGCCATTCTGGCCCTCCTGGTCTCCCAGAACCTGGCGTTACCGGACTCTTTCGAGTGCCCGCCAGTATTTCGCGACTTATGGCGCGCGATCCAGCTCACTTCTTGGCATCGCGGAATGGACCCAAAAAAACAAACAATCTCATCATCATCTAACTCTCATTCTCCTGGAAACACAACTTTCTCCTTCCGAACTAAATATTCCCACCGAAACCGGTCTATACATCTGAGACCTTTGCCATCTTTTGTTAAAAGGGTCTCCTCTTAGTTGAATTCCCATTCAACTCCACCCCCTTTCCCCCCATCACCCGTTGTGCAGCAGACCGTGTCGGCAGGCATATTACGCACAGGGGCGCGGCTACGTATTGTCTAGGCCTCCTCACAATCTTGTCTATTATTTCCCACTGTCAGTTTACACCATGCTGTTATCGTCATACCTCCCTCGTGCGTTGTATCCTATTTGCCCCGGCTCCACGCGCACGGTTGTCTCTGGGCGTGCGTCTGCACGTTTGTATGTAGTGTACGTACAGTATGCATGCATGATTCCAAGTATGTGTCTGTATGCCTGTATGCCTGTATGCCTGTATGCCTGTATGCCTGTATACCTGTATGCCTGTATGCCTGTATGCCTGTATGCCTGTACGCCTGTACGCCTGTACGCATGTACGCCTGTACGCCTGTACGCCTGTACGCCTGTACGCCTGTACGCCTGTACGCCTGTACGCCTGTACGCCTGTACGCCTGTATGCCTGTATGCCTGTATGCCTGTATGCCTGTATGCCTGTATGCCTGTATGCCTGTATGCCTGTATGCCTGTATGCCTGTATGCCTGTGTGCCTGTGTGCTTGTATGCCTGTATGTCTGTATGCCTGAATGCCTGTATGCCTGTTTGCCTGTATGTTTGTATGTATGTATGTATGTATGTATGTATGTATGTATGTATGTATGTATGTATGTATGCATGCATGTATGTATGTATGTATGTATGTATGTATGTATGTATGTATGTATGTATGTATGTATGTATGTATGTATGTATGTATGTATGTATGTATGTATGTATGTATGTATGTATGTATGTATGTATGTATGTATGTATGTATGTATGTATGTATGTATGTATGTATGTATGTATGTATGTATGTATGTATGTATGTATGTATGTATGTATGTATGTATGTATGTATGTATGTATGTATGTATGTATGTATGTATGTATGTATGTATGTATGTATGTATGTATGTATGTATGTATGTATGTATGTATGTATGTATGTATGTATGTATGTATGTATGTATGTATGTATGTATGTATGTATGTATGTATGTATGTATGTATGTATGTATGTATATATGTATTTATCTTATAACTATTAGCGTGAAGAAGCGTCGCCGGCGTGATACCATTTGTAGTGTATTTGTGGAGTGTGTGTAGTTTATGCTGTGTAGTGTATATTGTGTAGTGTATATTGTGTAGTGTATATTGTGTAGGGTATATTGTGTAGTGTATATTGTGTAGTGTATATTGTGTAGTGTATTGTGTAGTGTGCATTGTGTAGTGTATTTTGTGACTATAGTGTACCACGGGTCGTGTTTCTGTAATTGGTAATCGGTACTCAGTACTCGGTACTCGATACTCAGTACTCAGTACTCAGTACTCGGCACTTGGTACTCGGTACTCGGCACTCGGCACTCGGCACCTGGTACTCGGTACTCGGCACTCGGTACTCGACACTCGGTACTCGGTACTCGTTACTCAGGAATGGGTACTCAGTAATCGGTACTCACTACTCGGTACTCGGTACTCGGTTACTCGGTTATCGGTACTCGGTACTTGGTACGCGGTACTCGGTAATCGGCACTCGGTACTCGGTACTCGGTACTCGGTACTTGGTACTCGGTACACGGTACTAGGTACTCGGTAATCGGTACACGTTACTCGGTACTCGGTACTCGGTACACGGTACTCGGTACTCGGTACTCGGTACTCGGTACTCGGTACTCGGTACTCGGTACTCGGTACTTGGTACACGGTACTTGGTACACGGTACTCGGTACTCGGTACTCGGTACTCGATACTCGGTACTGGGTACTCGGCACTCGGTACTCGGTACGGACACCTGGTACTTGGTGCTCAGTACTTTTCTGTATGTACAACAACTGTCTCACCTGAGCGAAATCCACGGGTTTTCCCCTCGTTAGGCTAGCGTCTGACCGTCTGGCCGGACCCTCCGTCCAGGGGAGGGGGTTCATGACGTCATGTGTTTTGGGATCGGGCGCGTGGGGTCAGTGTCCCAGCGGCCGGTAGCAGTGATCGGTGACGCTGGCCGTGTGGACACTTGTGCGAATTTTTCATGACAGCGATTTTATTCTGGCGTTAATTTTTAACAGCAAGATGAACAGGGACGAAATTGTACATGACCGTGATTTGTATCATACCGCCATATCTTTCCATAGAGCAAACAACCATCCCATAATTTCGCGCTTGTTAAGGAGACAGTTAACTGTGAGAATCGTTAACATTCCAACACAGCCTTCCTCACTTTCCTTTTCCTTGGGAAATATTTACTTTACTCAGTTAGCTTTGAACTTAATGAAAATAACGTTGCTTAACAAAATTAAATTAAAAGTCTTGCAATTATCGGCGGCTTAGGGCTGTGTGGAAACAATATTAGCACATACTCGACAATTCGTCAATAAGACCTGTTTATCAAAATCCTCACGACACAATCCCTAAATGATCTGTTTGTATATGCCGAAACGTTGAAATGTTGACCCTGTCATCAACCGATCCTGACATCAAAGATTGCGTAAAAGGCTTACAGATTAAATTGCAAATTAACCACAGTGAAGTTAATTTTACCGGATTTGAAAATGTCACCAATCAGACCAAATAATCAACCGAACCGGATAATTGAATGGCAAGGTTAAGAAAAAATATCGGTCACCCTGTCTGCTGGCAATCGGGTTAGCCATTCCTGAAAATTTTCAGTACGGGTATTTCACATAATTATCACATCACTCGGGTTTTACCAGAAACAGTTGGCCTTTAATATATCAGTAAACATTGTTCACCAAAATAAACATTAAACCTCGGAACCTTGAATTGAGTATTTCATCACATCGAGCCGCAAAAAATACATTACCCTGCCTTGGAAGCTTTGAAGTCACATCATCGCTTGTCCCTACATATATATTTTTACGTTAACATTACTAATTATATTACGTGACTTTCCCTCAAGCTAGCGCTCCATCTCATTGATATTCCTTCCTCAATCCATCTTTCAGTCACATTCCGAATTAGAGTACTAGGTAATTCACACAAGGCTATATTTACAGAAAATTGTGCACCGATAGTTCAAGTTAATTGTCTCGTGAATACAATATCATTCGTCTTATAGGCAGCAGTTCGAATAGAGTCAACAAAATTCAGCCAGTCACATCAGTCACATCAGTTCGAACAGTCAACCAGTCAAATAAATCCCATCGGCGACCACCACCAGCATTGGCACAAGCTCCATAATCGGTTGCATTTAAAGCACGAGAGTTATAAAAGACGCAAACATAAACGTCCAAACCATATCAGAGTTTTAATTTACGTTAGAAGTTATAACTAGTCAGGCAATCAATATATGATAATTTTTCAACCATACACATACTCGCGTAGGCATAATTAAGAATATCGTGACTACATGACCAAACAAATGCCCAAATAGCAGGGGAGTTCAATGAGAGAAGAACAAAACGACGAAGAAGAAGAAAAAAACCGGCCGAAACACTGTGCAAATTAAATTTGTATGGTGTTCAGATGCACAACAAATTAACTGACCATGGATTATAAGGAGGGTATAAGGATTGTACAGACTTTCCGACCTTACTTGATGTGAAATGCGGCTACTTTCTCCAGTATGAAATTTATAGAACTAAACAACAGCAAATCTTGAAGGCTGACTTGTGATGGTCCTTGACGCGGCTTCTCTGAGACTAAGGCTCGCGGCGAGGAGCCGCGGCCCCAGCCTGCTTCCGTCCCTACTCACTGCCCCATCTTGTCTCCTCTGAGACTGAGGCTCGCGGCGAGGAGCCGCGGCCCCAGCCTGCTTCCGTCCCTGCTCACTGCCGAACTCTGTTCCTCTGAAACTTACTTGGACTGTTTGGAGGCCTGGGCGCACTATCGGCAATTTGAAGATCGGTCCCGTCCTTGCTGCTCTGCTGTTCGATCTGCCCACCCTTCACCCCTCTTGCAGTCCCTTTTATCAACTTTTTGCTTGAAAAATCAGGTCAGTTGCCAGATTGGCGCCTTGCTGCCGTGATTTTTTCTCCACTCGGTTTTAATTTTCGATTCCCTTTTGCTGTCCTGTCATTGGTCCTTCTCACCCGGCTGCAACGGCCTGTGGATGCCTGTGGCGGCCGGAACTGCTGTCTACAGCGGCCCAGAGGCGGAGCTTGCTGCCGTGATCTGGGTCAGGATCCTGCGCAGAGGCTTCTGCCGAGCGCCGTACGTGACCCGGGCCGCTGGCCGGCGCTCACGCTTAATGGCGCCGCACAGCTGCTGTTATGGTGTCCTTTAATGGGCCTGGTGCCTTAATAGCGACACCCTGGCGGTACACAGGTCGGAACGAGGGTATTTGTTGCCTGCGTGGGGGGCTTCAGCCGGCGTCTCCACTGTTGAAGTGTTTGGTGTGCACACGGCCGCCGTTCCTTCCATGTTCAATTTTAAAATTACACATAGCTTTTGCTTTTTAGAATGTTTCTATTCTTCTGCTTATCTCTATACTTTCTTCTTTTTCCCTCTGTTTCTTTTGGACAATTAAAAATGTATCTCACTACATTAACACCTGCAGCTTTCAGCGATCGCCTTGCTTCGTCGTAAATGTGATCCCCGGCTTCGTCTAGATTGCAACGGAAAGCTCTGTATACCATAACGTCAGACGTTCGCTGCCTGATTAGCTATCACCCAGAATTGTTCCGCGACTTATTCTGGCACTGATCAGCGACCTATAAATTCTTGCGAGTGGTCACCGGGCGGCAGTCGTCTGCGGACTAGAGGTCGACACCATGTGGACACAGCTCGCAGCACTCGCCTGCCTGACCACCGGTGAGTCCTCGCTGCAGCGGAGACAACTCTTTGGATTATAATTTGTATTTGTATTTAGCCGATAAGGATAATAAGGATAACATTGTGTAAAAGTAGATAGTAGACAAAATATAAGACTGGAACAGTAAAGCTGACAAGGATACAATTACAAAATTAGGTTACCATATGGTTTCCCTAGATATACAAAATGTAGTGTTTAAGAGAGACAGGCAAGGGCTCAGCATTTGACCAAGACGGCACCACCATCCGACCCAAATGGGCCCTAATACTTCGGAGGGCCATTTCGACCTGGTTTGATCCGGGTTTATAAACGCACAGTCCCTAAAGAAGGTCAGAGAGCCAAAAGGGACCCTCTCTTTGCCAGATTGAGCTGCTATTTAAGACGATGGGCATTAGTCCTTCAGGGACCAGAATGGACCTCACACCAAAAGAGCCCTCTTAGCTTGTCCAGCTCTGGAATTGTTATGGCAGTAGATTTTGAGGCTGCCTTCGACACAGTTTCTTGGGAGTTTTTATCAGATGCTTTGGATAAGTATAATTTTGGCCCATACTGCAAACAATTAATATGTGTACTTTATTTAAACACTGACAACTTTTCACGCATTCTTGTAGATGGTTATCTCGGCTCTAAAATATACTTGGAAAGAGGTATACGACAGGGTGATCCAATCTCAGGGTATTTGCTTAACTTAATAATGGAGCCTCTAGCAAACCAGTTAAAATACTCAAGCCGAATTAAAGGAATACAGATATCTAGCCTGACCGAGGTACGAGTGTCCCAGTACGCAGACGACCTTATAGTATTCTCTAGCCCGGAATCCAGCTCAATAGCAGGCATATTGGATGAGCTAAAAGAATTCACAAACGTTAGCGGTTTGAAGACAAATGTGGAGAAAACGAAATGCCTCCCTATTGGTAATTCTGTTAATAAATCAGCGCTCACCGACCTTGGGTTGAACATTGTAAACGAGCTTAAGGTTCTTGGCATAGTTTTTAATAAATCAAATGAAAACATATCCTCAAGTAACATTGCGGCGATTTTGCCAAGTATCGAAAAAGAAATTGTCCAATGGCGAAGGAGAAATCTTACGTTAACCCGGCAGTCACTGGGGTATATTCTGTAACACGACTCACTGGGGGGGGGGGGGGGGGGGGGTTATCCCCCCCTGGTATCTTCAGAACCAATGATCGCAGCGGGACGCGCAAGGCGGCATTCGAAAGCGCTCAAAGAGAGAAGCCTAACGCAAACTTAAAAATGTCAAATTAAGGTCACATGTCAGGTCACGGTCAAGTCAAACGTCAAAATCGAGGTATTTGAGTTTATGGACAATACTTGCCATCCATGGCCTTCGATTACGCCTATAATCACCCAAAGTGATGTCAAAGGTATGATACATATCCCACATGAGCTAAAGTGAGATTGTTGGAAAAGAGCAAGGTCAAGGTCAGGTCACAAAAGGTTACTACACTCAAAATATCAACGAAAGTCATGCAGCACATGGTTTATGGATGCTTTTACGCGTAGAATTCGATAGTAGAAGTCATTTTACCACCTGACTTCATTTACGTGAAGTTAGTGTCAAGTTCAGGTCAAGTTCAGGTCACTGAAGGTCAAAATTTGAAATTGATAAATCGAAATAAAAAAGGCATGTTTCTATATCAGATTTATCTAAAGAAAACAGTGCTGGCATTTATTTGTCTGTATCCGGTCAATAAAATCCAAAAAACGCAATTTCAAAATCTGACGTCATGATTTACCCATACTTTATATGTCATGAAAGTAAAAAAAGATGATATAATTTTGAAATTTGGTGTGGTAGTTGCCCATATGTTGTTATCTGATATATATTCCGGTTTTTTTCAATATCTTTCAAATATTTGATTTTGTGAGCATTTTTTCAAAAAAAGTTTTTTTTTGAAACATTTGGGTCAAAACCCAAATGTTTCGAAATTTCGAGATAGCCGGTTTGTAGCCCTTGCAATGTTCTACCTTTTAGCGTTTTTAGATTGCATTTTGCTTCATATGCGGCATTTGTAGGGCCTGGCAAAATTTAGCCGATTTTGGTGTCAAAATCGTGTTTAGTGACGTCACTAAATTCACTATATCTCAAATAAATTCTGACGAAATTTTTTGATTTTTTCTTATTATGTGTAAAAATGATGCCCGGATAGGTACTGAAAGTTTGGCGTCGATATCTGCATTAGTTATTGAGATATGCCTAATATTCCTAAGGGGGGGGGGGGCTAAAAAAAGCCCCCCCAGTGACTCGCGGGTTAATAGGGAAAATAACTGTGGTTTAGTCTTTACTTGTATCAAAGTTAGTGCATGTGTTGTCTGCTCTCCCAGACCCATGTCCATACCATTAAAAAACTTAACCCGCGCCGAGCCGGTGCTCGGCGCCAACTTCGCCGTGCCGGAGGGGCGGGGGGTGTTTAGACCCCCCTCCAACTCGAAAACTAAAAAGGCTAGAAAGACGCAGAAAAGCGTGTTCGAAAGCTCTCGAGAAGCACATTCGAAAGTACTTAAGATATTTTTTCCTAAAGCCAATATTGAGGTCACCAGAGGTCATCAAAGGTCAATTTTTCCTGTTTTAGGACATTGCTCCAGAAATTCCCATATATCTCAGAAACGATGATAGTTAGAAAGAAACAGAAAAAAGCAAACGCCAGCCAGTGAAATTTGCAATCGCCAAGGTGTCCTCAGATTTGATCTCAGGTTAATATTTGAGGCTCCAGAGGTAAAAAAAACATTTTTTTTTGCTAAATCGTTTTTTGCTATTAACTTTTTACTTAATAAAGATAACGGAAAACCCTTTACGCCATTGTGTTTATCTTGTCAAGGCACTTTGAATGATATATATGGTGACCTTGTTAAGTCAACTTAACAATTTGACCTAAGGTCAAGGTCATGTGGTGACCCAAGTAGGTCATGTTGCATATGGGAAGATGTACCTCGACGAGACAAACACATTGGTGTCGGTTTCACTTCTCTATAGTCATTATGTCGAGAGTTATTGACATACAACTGTTGGTGACCTCGGATGACCTCGGCTGACCCTG
>JAXIVJ010000140.1:226566-274066 GCA_036785665.1 Chirona hameri | reverse complement strand
AGTGATTGGTCTCAGGGCGATCAGTCTCAGAGTAATCAGTCCCAGGGTGATCAACCCCAGAGCGATCAGGGCGATCAGTCTCAGAGTAATCAGTCCCAGGGTGATCAACCCCAGAGCGATCAGGGCGATCAGTCTCAGAGTAATCAGTCCCAGGGTGATCAACCCCAGAGCGATCAGGGCGATCAGTCTCAGAGTAATCAGTCCCAGGGTGATCAACCCCAGAGCGATCAGGGCGATCAGTCTCAGAGTAATCAGTCCCAGGGTGATCAACCCCAGAGCGATCAGGGCGATCAGTCTCAGAGTAATCAGTCTCAGGGTGATCAACCCCAGAGCGATCAGGGCGATCAGGCCATAGCTGTCGGTCGGACAACTGATGTAAACATCGAAGGGGGCTTAAAAACCATGGCCCACACCATCCATTGGAAAAAGGATCGTGTAAGAACTGGTGAATCTTATAGCAGAAAACGATGTAAAACACCATGCAATGTGATCGATCACATCCTTGCTATGCCAATAGGTACTAAGTTTGGAGAGCCAAAGTCAGAGATCCGTGATTATATGACAATCGCACGGTTTACTGCACTAAATCCTTATTTCAATACTCATGTACTCCTTGCACTTTACACGGGTGCATTTGAATTCAATTGCGATATACCGTGGGCGCAATTATCGAACGTGTTCTACAATTGAGCCCTTTGGAACCTTTTCGAAAAATGCTCATGTCTGGCATAAGATGCAAAACATGTGTTGTGTAATGGGGTCTCAAAATATAGGAAAATGATTTGAGAATGTTATGGAAAACCCACAAATCTTTATCTCTTTTGGTTTTCGAGCAGCAGCCTTCTTCCCCTAGGGGTGTTGAGAAGTGTTTTATCGCAAAAACTTGTTTTATCGCAAAAGTTCAAATTTGGTGTGTGGTTAGGGACCCCTCAGTCACCACTTTCCCACAAGTCAGGGGTGGGGTGCCTCTGCACGTGTGCACGTGCACATCCCTATTCCATATCTCAGGAACGGCTGAGCCGATTTTGTTCAAATTTGGTGTGCGGTTAGGGACCTCTCAGCCGCCACTTTTCCACAAGTCATGGGTGGGGCGCCTCTGCACGTGCGCACGTGCACACCCTTTGTGTATCTCAGAAACTACTTGCCCGATGGAGTTGAAATTCGCCATACATTTCCTTCGCGCTCGCTCGTTCATCGCCAACTACGGCGCCTTACTGGTTTATATTGGTGATATCAGGTCAGGTTGATCTCATAAGTCGTGACGACTATATTTATAAGTCAATGGGAAAATATGGGCAGATCTTTTTATTCAGAGAATATGCATTAGATCAGTCCAATTCATGTTCATTCATATCATGTTGATATCACGGGTGGAGTTTCCTATTCAAATGGTGTGGCCCACTGCCAAGTGGCCCACTGCCCCACCAACTTTGTGTTTTGACCCACCAACTCTTGTCAGATTTGAAGGTCATCCGGGATTAAAACGGCCATTTTCACCCCAACCAAACAAAACAACCAAGCAAAATGACATTTTGCCCCACCAACATTTTTTGGAAAAACTCCACCCATGGTTGATATCAGCTAATTTGTGATAGGCCCGGCACAATGTTTGCTCAGTTACCCCGACAAGGTAAGCTGAAGTCATCTGAGGTCGCCAACATTACACTTGTTTGCCAATAACGCTCAGATGGAGACGTAATGCCGACACCATGTGTTTATCCTGTTGCAATGCTTCTGAAAATATGATCCCGACTGGCAACATGACCTGAATTACCTTGAATTGATGTGAAATGTTGATGTTTTCTTCTTTAGTTTGTTCCTAGCTATCACAGGTACTTTATATATTTGGGATTTCTTCGGCAAACTCCTAAAACTTGACAAATTTAACCTTCGATGACCTTTGGTGACCTCAATGTTGCCCTGAACCAAGACATAACTGAAAGGGCTTCGACATGAATTTCAACGAGCCTTTAACGGACATTTGTCAGGGATGATAAAATTGGCTAGATCATGTAGACAGGGGGATGCGTTGAGTTGTTATTTATTTATACTAGTCATGGATGTTTTCGCAAAAAGGATCAGTTGTAATGTAGACATTAAGGGAATAAAAGTGGCAAATCAAGAACAAAAAATATTAATGTATGCCGATGATACAGTTTGCCTGATAGAGCCGAACGAAAGGTGTTTCATGAAACTTTTCCAGGAACTTGGATGGTTTGCAAAGTTTTCTGGATTGAGTCCAAACTTAGATAAAACACAAGCAATGTGGATTGGAGCATCATACAGAGATGCCGACATATTTCAGAGAAATGTCAACCTACAGTGGTGTGAAGCACTGAAAATATTAGGCATAACCTTTCAAAATAGTTTAAGCGGTATAACAGAGATATACAGGGAGAAAGTTAACGAAATCAAACGTGAAATAGCCAAATGGATGCTAAGAAACATATCATTACTGGGAAAAGTAACGATAATCAAATCATTACTAGTTTCAAAGATAAGCTATCTTTTTATGGCAATTCCAAATCCATCCCAAGCAATTATCAAAGATTTGACAACAGCATTATTCAAATTTATTTGGCACGGTAAAGGAGAAAAGATAAAGCGTAACACACTTATAAAAGATCCACTAAAGGGCGGAGTGGGTATGTTGGATTTGACATCCTATATGAGAGCCTTGAAAATTACATGGATTAGGAGATATATCACCAAACGTGGGGTATGGAAGGCTATAGCAAGCGAAATAATAGGCAAAAATGTAGAGTTTTGGCGGATGGGTCACACCGCGCTGCGAAAGAAGCTACCCCACATTAAAAATATATTCTGGAGAGAAGTTTTTTCCGCCCTAGCTGATTTCAAAGAAGTATATGAACTAGATACACACCAAATAAGTGCAAGTCCAATATTTTTTTCAGATGTTACTAAATTTAAAAGTACCTGGGTTAAGGAATGGTACGAGAAAGGTATCAGAACGTTAAACGATATTTTAAAACCAGATGGATCTTTAATGGAATATGAAGAATTGAAACAGATATATAATATCCATGCCACATTCCTAGATTATAGGTCTTTACTAAGAAGCCTACCTCTTGAGTGGAGGCAATCTGCAGAAAGACGGAAACTAGATGAGCCGATTATGGACCCAGTTATCACTTTCATTGTGTCAACAAACACAGGAACATCCCATCTAAGTAAGATATTAGTAGAACCCAAAACAAAGCAGCTAGATAACATATGGGAGGGGGCGTGGGAGAGTAGACTTCAGGAAGTAAATTGGAAAAATATATATGCATGCTTAAGAGATACTCCAGTGCAGTATAGGGCCATTAGGTATAAAATAATAACCCGCATAGTAGGAACAAATAGTTTACTTGAGAGAATTAAAATTAAAACCACAGATGCCTGCGATTATTGCATGCAGCGTGAAAACATAGAACATAAATTTTGGAACTGCCGAAGAGTAAAAAGCTTTTGGAATGAAATAAAAGCGTGGCTTGTTGGACAACAGTTAAGCAGATTAGCAGACAAAGTTACCATCAATGAAATAATATTAGGAGGTGAGGACAGCCTGATCATCAATCATGTAGTTAGTGCAGGTGTGAACATGATTTATTCAAAAAAGCAACTTTCAGTAGCAGTGTTATTATCCATACTTCGGGCAGATTTAAGCAGTGAGAAGTATTGTGCAAAATTAAATGACAAGGCGGAAGAATTTGACAAAAAATGGAAGATGCTCAACTTTTTAAGGGAAGACTGATCAACGTTAGTGGAACCTGGCGACTGACATCGACCACCGCATTGGTGGCTTGATCCGCATGAGCGGAAAGGGTCCCCGCCACCCCGACGCCGGGACTTGACAGACCCGGACCGGACCCGGTAGGTGGACAGCCGCCTTCGGGAAACCGGTCGGCCGGCCGGGGACCCGGGTCGCCGGCCTCTAGGTCGGCGCCTCGGGCCCCGGGCCCGCTGCGTCGGGGAGCCGCTTCGCAAGAATAGACCGCTTGTTAAAGCGAAGCGGCGCTGGCGGGGACCCTAGCGGCCCCCGCCCATAACCCAACCGGGCTAACCCGAGACCGGTCCTCGCAATTTTGTGGGGCCGGTCGGCCGGCCGGGCGTGCGATGCGCCAGTCTTAACGGGCTGACGGGTCGCACGCCCGGTCGGCGGCATGGGGCACTGCCTCGCTAAGCACGAGGCAGTGCGGGCGGGGGCTGCGGCCCGTCTGGAGCGCCGGGGAGGTATCCCCTAGCTCTCCCCGGCCGGGGCGGTAACCCCGAGACCTCCCCGGAGCCGGGACGGTTTTGCCGATGCTACTGGCGCCGTCCCGGCTTGGCCAGACGGGCCACACAAAAGTATCAAATAGATACGGAGACAAGTGTTTGTAGTGTAATGTGTATCGTCTGATGTGTTAATAAATGTATAAAATGTGAAAAAAAACTACGGCGCCTTACTGGTTTATATTGGTGATATCAGGTCAGGTTGATCTCATAAGTCGTGACGACTATATTTATAAGTCAATGGGAAAATATGGGCAGATCTTTTTATTCAGAGAATATGCATTAGATCAGTCCAATTCATGTTCATTCATATCATGTTGATATCACGGGTGGAGTTTCCTATTCAAATGGTGTGGCCCACTGCCAAGTGGCCCACTGCCCCAGCAACTTTGTGTTTTGACCCACCAACTCTTGTCAGATTTGAAGGTCATCCGGGATTAACACGGCCATTTTCACCCCAACCAAACAAAACAACCAAGCAAAATGACATTTTGCCCCACCAACATTTTTTGGAAAAACTCCACCCATGGTTGATATCAGCTAATTTGTGATAGGCCCGGCACAATGTTTGCTCAGTGACCCCGACAAGGTAAGCTGAAGTCATCTGAGGTCGCCAACATTACACTTGTTTGCCAATAACGCTCAGATGGAGACGTAATGCCGACACCATGTGTTTATCCTGTTGCAATGCTTCTGAAAATATGATCCCGACTGGCAACATGACCTGAATTACCTTGAATTGATGTGAAATGTTGATGTTTTCTTCTTTAGTTTGTTCCTAGCTATCACAGGTACTTTATATATTTGGGATTTCTTCGGCAAACTCCTAAAACTTGACAAATTTAACCTTCGATGACCTTTGGTGACCTCAATGTTGCCCTGAACCAAGACATAACTGAAAGGGCTTCGACATGAATTTCAACGAGCTCTGACGATATTTTTGGTTTTCGCCTCCTCCCCATCGGAGCCGAGATCGAGGGGGGGGGGGGGGCGTTCAGACACCGTCTCCGTGGCACGACCAAGGTGGCGCCGAGTACCGGCATGGCGCAGGTTAAAAGCAGTCTTAGCGGTGAATGAATGGTTTTCATGGTCGTGATGCGCCTGTCCGCTGACCTCGTACATTGTGTTTGTTCCCAGGCCTGCTGGCGGCGCCGGAACGTCCGGACCCCGGCCTGAGTTGTCCGCGATCCCAGGGTCTGTTCTCACACCCCACCGACTGCCACCTGTTTCTGCACTGCGACCATGGCCACCCCTACGTCAAGGAGTGCCCCGCCAACCTGCACTTCAACCCCAAGCTGATGGTAAGGCAGACGGTTGCCTCGGCGGTCACTGTTTGTGAAACTTCAAGACGCCGCGAAATATACTACTGATATAGCAAACCGTCAGATATGCCCCAACAGCTGGGACGAATATCGTAGTCCATAACGTTTCTAAGTTGTCCTTTTTCTTGCAGCCGTCTTGGATAATCTTCGACGTGGCATTTTAACAGTATTTCTATAAATTAATCAAATTGATAAGCTCCCTGGTTGTGTCCCATTCCAAACAGTACTTCTGCCCTACTGTGAGCACGTCTTCATATAGGTTGGTTAGCGGCTCGGGGCGACTATCACGTATTCTGCTTGGTTGAAGAGCGACGCTGCCCGCATCACTGCGCCTTCCCATTGGTTGTTTGACCTTGTGTGCGTCTGCGGCAGGTCTGTGGTTGGCCGGAGAATGCCGGGTGCACGGGCGGCACGCCCACCGAACCACCCACCCCCGACGTGGACCCCGAGCCGGGCATGGAGTGCGACTGCGAGTGCTGCCTGAAGCCCAACGGTGACGACTGCACCACATACTACATCTGCAAGGTACGTCGACCGGCCGCCATATCGGCAAGCAGACAAAGACGCAGAAGGCGGCACAGAAGCGACGCAGAAACGACACAGACAGAGCGTTGCTATGAAAATTGGCCACTCAGGCCAATCGAGGGTCTCTCAGGCCCACTCAGGGCCCCCTAACGACGGCCGAGGTCCCATCAGGCATACCGAGAGCCACTCAGGCTGACTGAGGCCCCCTCAAGCCGACAAATGGTCCTTCAGGCCGAAAAAGAGCCCCTCAGGCCGAACAAAAGGTCCTCTGGCCGACCAAGGGCCCCTCAAGCCGATTGAGGGCCCATAAAGTCGACATCCGGCCACTCAGGTCACCCGAGCTCACATACAGGTCGCCGAGAACACCTCCAGGCTGACAAACCCCTCAGGCCGAAGAAGAGCTCGTCAGTCCGGCTGGACACCCCTCAGGCCGACCAAGGGCCCGTCCAGCCGGCCGAGGTTCCTTCAAGCCGACCGAGGGCCCACCTAGTCGACCAAGGGCACCAGGCCAATCAGGCCGACAGAAGCCCCCTCAGGCTGGCAGGGGAACCCTCAGGCCAATCAATGGCTCATTAGGCTGACTGAAACTCCCACTGGTGGACTTGAGGGTCCCACTGGTGGACCCTCAAGTCGACGGAGTGCTCCCTCAGATCAACCGAGCTCCCCTCCAGGCCCAACGAGGGTCGCTCAGGCTGACCGAGAGCTCGTCATGTCAACCAAGGACCCATCAGGCCGACCTCGGTTAACCTCCTGGAAGAGCCATAGACCCATATGCCCCCCTGGCCACGATGACCCGATGCCCTTTGATGGCACGATCCCCTCGATGTTCCTCCGTATAAAACTATTATTTTATCACGGATGTTGGATATTTCGGATATTGCAATACCAGGGAGCAAAAAAGGCTGCATAAACTATCAGCCTTATTTCAGGCAAACAATAAATGTACAACAAATTCCATTGCACACCATTTAAATAGATCACTCCGATCGCTAATTCGTCATGCTCCCCCTGCGCTATTCGCTAATCTGAACGCTTGAACCTTGTGTGATGTAATGGGACTTGTTAACAGAATAGAATCCATGCTACCAACTTACCCATTACATCATAATCGAAAAGCAGTCGCAGATGGAATAACAATGCCCGTATACTCCTAAGATGGAATCACATCTTGATATGGTGAAATACGCAAAATTCAAACAGAACAATATGTACGGGTAGTCTTGGCAATTTTAGAGGGGCACAAATTTAGGAAAACATTGGGTGTGGGGGGCGGAACAGCATGGGGGGGGGGGGCTCAGCTCAGCATTGAGGGGGTAGGGGGGGGGGGGGGTCGACCCTTCCAAAGAGATATAAAGTTCCGCCCCTGGTAGTAGGTATGATGCAACAAGCTGTACAGTGTATAGACATACTGTCATGATCAAGATTGTTAGCAAGCCATTCTCGGCCCCCAGAAAGTTGTGAGATGGAATATTTTGGCGCAGATTTTATGCAGTGAGTTGACACTTTTTACCACCTCCGACTCGAGCACTTGCTGGAAGCAGGGTTCCAGCTCTGAATGTGCTTACTCTAACCATGGGAGAAGCGTACGAAGCGGGAGTCTCCCCAATGCAGGAGGCATCCACATATACTCACAAGCCAGTTCATAGCTATGCATACCTGCATCGGTTGAATGATGAGTGATTGTTTTCCCAACTATGCTTGATTTCCACTTTATTTAGGTTCAGAATTTAGTAAGTTTCTTAACATTGTCATAAGTCAGAAGTTTGTCCCACATGTAGACTCTGTTCTGGAATAACGTCATCAAATCTGGATTTCTCAGGACGGGAAGGCGTACAAGGAGACCTGCGCTGCAGGTCTCGTGTTCAACCCGAACATCGGTAACTGCGACCTGGCCTCCAATTACAAATGCGGTAAGTTAACGAACCGGCCGCGCGCAGGAGACGCTACCTCCGCCGCCGTCGCTGCGTACCTTGTGCTCTACAAAAGATGTCACCAACACCGCAGTGGTCCGAGATGTGCTGACCGGCTGTGCTCCTCTGTTGCAGATGTGTCCACCACCACACCTAAGCCGGTTACCACAAAGGCTCCCACCACCCCGGAACGTCCGACACCGGACCCCGGCCTGAGTTGTCCGCGGTCCCAGGGTCTGTTCTCACACCCCACCGACTGCCACCTGTTTCTGCACTGCGACCATGGCCATCCCTACGTCAAGGAGTGCCCCGCCAACCTGCACTTCAACCCCAAGCTGATGGTAAGGAAGACGGTTGCTTCGGGGGTCACTGTTTGTGAAACTTCAAGACGCCGCGAAATATACTACTGATATTGCAAACCGTCAGATATGCCCCAACAGCTGGGACGAATGTCGTAGTCAATAACGTTTCTAAGTTGTCCTTCTCTTGGAGCCGTCTTGGATAATCTTCGACGTGGCATTTTAACAGAGTATTTCTATAAATTAATCAAATTGATAAGCTCCCTGGTTGTGTCCCATTACAAACAGCACTTCTGCCCTACTGCTAACACGTCTTCATAGGTTGGTTAGCGGCTCGGGGTGAACATCACGTCTTCTGCCCGCTGAAGAGCGACGCTGCCCTCATCATTGTGCCTTCCCATTGATTGTTTGACATTGTGTGCGTCTGCGGCAGGTCTGTGATTGGCCGGAGAATGCCGGGTGCACGGGCGGCACGCCCACCGAACCGCCCACCCCCGACGTGGACCCCGAGCCGGGCATGGAGTGCGATTGCGAGTGCTGCCTGAAGCCCGACGGTGACGACTGCACCACATACTACATCTGCAAGGTACGTCGACCGGCCGTCATATCGGCAGGCAGACAAGACGCAGAAGGCGACACAGAAACGACGCGGAAATGACACAGAAAGAGCGTTGCTATGAAAATTGGCAAAACTTCTCAAAATTTTCGAACACTTCGAAAGTTTCTGTTGTTGTCATGGATGAAGTATTAACAAAAATATCTTTTCGGAACAAATTTATAGTTTCGTTGCTGTAAAATACTATTTTCTTGTTTTCCCACTTGGTACGCTCACAGCTGAACAGCTGAACACTAATTGATCCAGCCTCTCTCCGTGGGGGGGGGGGGGGGGGGATCTTTTTGTGGCAAAAAGGTACCACATTTTTTTCTCCGCGGCTTTGGGCCGGTCACCTTATTTTGGCAATTTGTTTTCTTCAGAACACGATTTTATTATATTTTTTAATACAGTTTCTTTTTTTCTGTTTAAAAATGGTCCTACAGCGCGCCAATTCAGGACAGAAGGTTGTAAATTATTGATTTTATGGTGTGCGTTATTGGTCTGCGCATGCTCCATGGCAGTGCTGGCACTTTCAGACGGTACGGTACATCATATATGCGCCCTATTCCTTCGCCAAAAAGTCAAATATCTTCGGCTGGAGAGTCTTTTCAGCCAAGAAAAGTTCCAGATAAGGATTTCTCAACACGGGCTACAAAACTGCTTATTTCAGTTCAAAACCCATGTTGAAGGTGAACTATTTCCTTTAAAGGGACTGTCCCACCTTTGTGAAAGTTGTCGAATCACACTTAATTGTATGTCTACATGTCAGGCGAGGTCAGCTGAACATGTTCGTGAACTTTTTTCCCTAAAAAAATGCTTATCTTGGAAGATCTTCAACTTTTAGTTTTAAGCGGAAAGTTGGGTTGGTGACGTCATTTTTTTTTATAACTGGGAAATCCTTTGTGCTGCCAAATGCATGGCAATTTTTTTTTGTAGACATCTATTGCGCAGAAAAAGCGAACCACCTGGTGTCTAGTTTGGCTTAGATTGCGAACCACCCGGGGATCGAGAAATGAAAGACGAAAATATTGAAAGGCTGACCTTAAAACAAGTCGACTATCATTACCAGCTGGGTAAAGAGACGACGTTGTCGGTTTAGAGGCCCTATTCAAAACAACAAGGGCCTTTTTTACAGATGTCAAAATCAAACTCGAATATCATTTTGATTAGATCATTGTGGTTGTTTTAACTGCTATGATACTTAATTTCAATGCCAAGCCATCAAAATGGTTATCTCAACTCAAATATAATGTTAAGGTGGGATAGTCCCTTTAAGAAATAAACTTTTCAAATTCACCCAAATTGATTTTGTGGATTTTTCTCCGAAAAAACAGGTTTATTTTTATTTAGGGGAAATCAAAAACACAAAATTTCGCAAATCCGAGGAAGCAATTTTCAAGACAATGTTATTTCCTTTCTTTTGATGTTTTGTATTTGCAAGTTGCTTCAAAACTCTATTTTCTACAATTGTTCAAACATTTGTCTTTTTTCCACCAAAAATGCCATGGCATGGCGTCATTAAACGTCATTATCTCCCAAAATATTACATACATTTCATTGTAATTTTGATGAGAAGACGTAGAATTGATGCAGCATAAGGTACTGAAAGTTTGACGTTAATATCTGTCATAGTTTTCAAGTTATTGATAAAATCCGGGAGGGGTGGGGCATATTCTGCCCCCCCCCCCCTGCCAGTGGGGCGCGGGTTAAGTGTCACCGGGGAGGTGCGCTGTTTTGTCTATCATGCAAGAAAGGGATACATACAAACTTCAAGTTCAATCACTCGAGAGAAGACAAAACTTCAGTTTTCATGAAGTTTTCTCCAAGATCATTGTTTTTCGCTTTCAGTGCATGGAACGCGCGGGAGGGGGGGGGGGGGGCATACTTGTATTGAATGCCTCTCTCAGATTCCTGTGGGGGGGGGGGGCGAAATTTGCCCGAGATGACCTCCTGGATCCGCCAGTGCCAGCAATTACCGCCAAGGAGCCTCTGCGACACTTCATGGAATTCATTTTCTCACTTTCTAAATTTGAATAAGCAATTGCGAAAATTGTGTCATGCTGCGAAGCGGCGCTAAATTTTCCAGTTTTCTACTGTGGATAGCTGGATTATCTGCTTTAAAGGCAATTTTTTTAACGATTTTACGATAAATTGGGAATGCGCAGGGGGGGCATACTTGTATTGAATGCCCCCCCATATTCCTACCGGGGGCATTTGCCCCTGATGCCCCCCCCCCTCCTGGATCCGCCAATGCAGCTGAAAACAAATCTTGTTTTAACATCAGAATACCTTCAAGTAAAGCAAAAGTCGGTTGAGCTACAATGTTGGTTGGGTCGAACTTAAAGTTCGAGAAGTCGAACTTAAAGTTCGTAGGGCAATGACCCCACCAACTGAATAGGGAACTCCACCAGTTGTTGTGGTTCGTGTCTATCTACCCAAGCCATGGCCGGAAAACATGTTTCAAGTGACGCCAACCAAACCTGGTATTAGGTTAAATCGGCCCCGGGGACCGGCATTGCAGAATGCGCAATATGAACTTTCGTTAGCCTGGCTATTACATTTGCATGGCACTTCGGTGAGACTGAATCACATATCTGCACCTAGCTTTTTTAATAAAATAATTATGTGATTGCCAATATGATTGAATATTTATTTCTCACACAAATTTACAAAGTCACCGCATACACCTGAATTTACCCGAATAAAAAAAAAACAAGAACCTGAAGATCAGAAAGATCATGCTTTAAGGAACACGTGAAAAGCGATTGGCAGTGTTTGTAGCCAGGTATAATATCAATAACATTAAAATTAAACGGTTCAAGACGCTGCACAGTTGCCTTAATCCATAAACAGCACAACATATGATCGGAAAACTGCCCGAATCTTGAAAGCACGTATCACACACATCATTCCAATCTGATGCAATACTTTGACACATATTCCAATTGATTGGCATATTCGTCTTAATCCTCAAATTAGAATGTATTAACATCCAATACACTAATGAAGAATAATTGTGCTGTACTGGCCTGTATGTTCCTGCTGCTGTACTGACCTAAATGTTCCCACGTTCCTGACCTAACAGTACTACATTTGAGCCAGCGCCACGCAGCTTTACTCACGATTCCCTTTCACCGAAGAGCACATCACCGACAACTGCGCTGTAACAAAACTGTAAGCTAGCACCAGCACAGGATTACTGTTGGACTAGTCTTGGGAATATTGTCTAATCCACATTACATGCGCAGGGAACCACACCGCCCAAACACGGACGAAAAAGACATTGAATCAAGCGCTCAGAGTTTCCTAGCAACAAACAATGTAATGCCAGACCGTCGTCAAGGTGGACAGCGCAATTATCATCAGAACTCCTGAGATATTGCACGTTAAAACTCTATGTAACGAGGCAATTTCTCCAGGGTCAGACAGTTGCCAGGCGAGGTAGCTCCGTTATAAAGCAATGCAGATTGAAGGTGGCTTCGAAAATGTTGGGAGCCAGCAACATTAGAGATATTTGAACATATTTGACGTGAGAATCATGGACGATTATAGAGAAATAAGCAACGAAGTGAGTCATGCATGTCAAATATGGACATGTTGACGACGGTAATTCAATTATATTTTACACATGTGTAAAATATAATTGTTTGTGTAAAATATTATTGAATTACCGTCGTCAGTCACGTAGTATGATGCAACAAGCTGTACAGTGTATAGACATACTGTCATGATCAAGATTGTTAGCAAGCCATTCTCGGCCCCCAGCAAGTTGTGAGATGGAATATTTTGGCGCCGACTTTATGCAGTGAGTTGACACTTTTTACCACCTCTGACTCGAGCACTTGCTGGAAGCACGGTTCCAGCTCTGAATTTGCCTACTCCATGGGAGAAGCGTACGAAGCGGAAGTCTCCCCAATGCAGGAGGCATCCACATATGCTCACAAGCCAGTTCATAGCTATGTATACCTGTATCGGTTGAATGATGAGTGATCGTTTTTAAAACTATGCTTGATATACACTTTATTTAGCTTTATAATTTAATCAGTTTCTTAACATTGTCAAAAGTCAGAAGTTTGTCCCACATGAAGACTCTGTTCTGGAATAACGTCATCAAATCTGGACTTCCCAGGACGGCAAGGCGTACAAGGAGACCTGCCCTGCAGGTCTCGTGTTCAACCCGAACATCGATAACTGCGACCTGGCCTCCAATTACAAATGCGGTAAGTTAACGAACCGGCCGCGCGCAGGAGACGTTACCTCCGCCGCCGTCGCTGCGTACCTTGTGCTCTACAAAAGATGTCACCAACACCGCAGTGGTCTGAGATCTGTGATGACCGGCTGCGCTCCTCTGTTTCAGATGTGTCCACCACTACACCTAAGCCGGTTACCACAAAGGCTCCCACCACCCTGGCGCCGAAACCATCCACCACTACCACCATGGCCCCGAAACCATCCACCACTACCACCAAGGCGCCCAAACCATCCACCACTACTACCCCGGCGCCGAAACCATCCACCACTACCACCCCGGCGCCCAAACCCGCCGACTTTGACTGTCCGACTAGCAACGGCCTCTTCCCTAACCCCAAGGATTGCCACACTTTCTACCACTGCTCCAACGGATACGCTTACCTGAAGGATTGTCCTGCCAAACTTGAGTTTAACCCGGTTCTTCTGGTTTGTGACTGGCCCGAAAACGCTGGTTGCAACGGGAAACCCACTGTCTCGCCACAGCCAACACCTACTATTCCAACTCCTTCGGACTTCGACTGCCCGAACAGCAACGGCCTCTTCCCTAACCCCAAGGATTGCCACACTTTCTACCATTGCTCCAACGGGTACGCTTACCTGAAGGATTGTCCTGCTAGCCTTGAGTTTAACCCGGTTCTTCTGGTTTGTGACTGGCCCTAAAACGCTGGCTGTTCCATTAAGCCCACGAGCCCGAAACCCACAACCCCAGAGCCCACAACCCCGAAACCCACGCCTACCAAGCCGGCTCCTGACTTCGACTGTCCCAGTGATGGTCTCTTCCCTAACCCCAAGGATTGCCACACTTTCTACCATTGCTCCAACGGGTACGCTTACCTGAAGGATTGTCCTGCTAACCTTGAGTTTAACCCGGTTCTTCTGGTTTGTGACTGGCCCGAAAACGCTGGCTGTTCCATTAAGCCCACGAGCCCGAAGCCCACACCTCCAAAGCCCACAACCCCGAAACCCATGCCTACCAAGCCGGCTCCCGACTTCGACTGTCCCAGCGATGGTCTCTTCCCTAACCCCAAGGAATGCAACACTTTCTACCATTGCTCCAACGGGTACGCTTACCTGAAGGACTGTCCTGCTAACCTTGAGTTTAACCCGGTTCTGCTCGTTTGTGACTGGCCTGAAAACGCCGGCTGCAACGGAAAGCCCACGCCCTCGCCAAAGCCCACACCTACAATTCCCACTCCTTCGGGCTTCGACTGCCCGACCAGCAACGGTCTCTTCCCTAACCCTAAGGACTGCCACACCTTCTATCACTGCTCCAACGGACACGCTTACCTGAAGGATTGCCCTGCCAACCTTGAGTTTAACCCGGCGCTTCTTGTTTGTGACTGGCCTGAACACGCCGGCTGCAATGGCAAGCCCACGCCCTCGCCGGCACCGACGTCAAAGCCCACGCCCACGCCCACGCCGAACCCGGACGTCATCTGCCCGAACGAAACTTGCGCCTGCAGGTGAGACTTATCCCCCACCCTCCTGTCGCTAGAAGGGTGCGAAGTGAAGTACATGGCAGTTGATTGTCCGGATCTTAGTTTCGGTAGTGCATATGACTTATGAGTACCTACGTGTAATGACTAATACTTTCCTGTCAGTGTGGAACACTGGCAAACAACTTTTTTACAATCGTCTTTTTTACAAGCTATGTAACACCTCTCGCCAACCAAATATAATAATACCATATGTAATTATTTGCGCAAAGCCCTGGATTACATTTCATATTTCTATTTGGCAAACTTCCCAGACGAAACGACATCGCAGTAAGGCGCGTAACCACCACTGGTGTCACTGGGGATCAGTCCCCAGTAAAGTTTTCCGAATTTAACATTACGCCTATGGGCGTTGCATGGAAAGAATCGACTTCAAAGTGCCTCCGTCCCCACCTACTTTCGGAAGGTGGTTACGCCGATGATCGCAGAGTGTTGGGTACGTGAACTGTCAGGTCATGTCCTGTTAGTAGCTGCATTTATTTTATTTTTAGCAGCATTTTTACCTGAACTATACCTCATTCCACTCCAAGTTTGCGGGCGAAGCGCTTTAATAATAACAGCACGCGACAAAATATCACGTGGAATTTTAGGTTCAATTGCAAAATGCAAATACAATGCAAATTGCTGAAAGCGCTTCGGCCGCAAGCTTGGAGTGGAACGAGGTATAGGCACTATGAAAGCGTTATTACAACAAGATGTTGTATAGACATCAATTTCTTGGCTGCACATTGCATGCACAAAACACTATTGGTTTATGTTTAAAGAATTCACCAATCACTTTAGTTGAAACTTTGTGTCAAACAGTTAAAACAATTGAACATTTTGATATACGGCAGATAAGCGAAGAAATTTGCGCTCAAGAAGATGGTTGCCTCTTTCTGATATTTCTGATATTGGTCAGAATAACTGAGAACAATTATTTTCTGCATTCATTGCCGCCACATGTTTCGCACATTTCAGTTTTAATGCAAATATGTTCATTTATTAAGTGTCTGATTATTTGAAATCAAGGACAGGAGCTTGAATTCCTGCTTACGCCAAAATCGTTCTAGTTTGTAATTTTACCCACATCACAGTAAAACTAAAAGTGTTATATTACAAGAGTTCCAAAATTAATGCGACACTGTTGCACTGTTAGCAGTGCGACCACATGCAACTGCATTCCACGAACCTGAAACAAATTATGCTAAATATCGCCAAGACTTGCAGGTACGTCTTTGTCTTTTGTTTGAACATCTCGTCAAACTCTGGATTTAGAAGACGTAACCTACGTTGCGTTTCCGGCATTTTATTTGCATTGCTCTAATAGTTGGATGGTGCGCTTTAGTTGCAATAGGCACTAACAATTCGTGTTGGTGTAGGCTACCGGATCCGGAGAACTGCACGTGCTTCTATGAGTGCCACACTGGTGGTGCCATCCGCAAGTGCTGTTCGCCCGGCCTGCACTTTAACAAAGACACCGAAGTCTGCGACCTGTCCCAGAATGTGGACTGCGACCCAGTTACTACTCCCAAGCCTCCTGCTACAACCTCGAACCCAGTCCCCACCCAAGAGCCCACATCCAAACCAAAACCCACCACACATGAGCCCACCGCTAAGCCAGAGCCCACTACACAGAAGCTCACCACTAAGCCAGAGCCTAACACACAAGAGCCTCCTTCACCAACACAAGCTCCGTCTTGCACGTTCCCATGTACGAAGAGTGACGGTTTTTATGGAAACCCGCTGGATTGCGGAACTTATTTCGAGTGTTCTGATGGGCAGGCCACCATCCACTACTGCCTTTCAGACAAACACTTCAACACCGGCACCAACTTGTGCGTTGCGCCCGAGAGCGCCGGCTGCTGTGAGCTCTAGTGCAGGTCGAACGTTCCCCTATGACTTCGCTGAAACGAACCAGAGATGCCCGCTGTCTGTATCAGTGTCTTATTAATTGTTATTTGTTATCCTCACTATGCTGATAATCACTCCGAAGTCCGACTTAACACGAACAATCAACGTCACGAGTCCCGCACCGCTAGTTCGTAAGCACTTCAAGCACCGCTTTTTCTGTAGAGCATTCACATCACTGCACATTCCTGATTTCACCAGTTGCCTGGCCTTGTGTCGAACCGTTCCTCTATGCTTCTAAGGGCCATGCAATCACTGGCGGATGCAGCCGTCGGTTTTGGGAGAGGGCCAACTTTTTGTGACAAAAAGGTACCCCCATTTTTTCTTCTTCGTGGATTTGGGCCGGTCACCTTATTTTGGTATTCGAGTTTAAGAAATTCGCTTTCAAATTCACAAAAAAACACTTATTTTTTATTTTTGGGGTTCAAAACCCTACAAGTTCGGAAATTCGAGATAGCCATTTTAAGAAAATGTCATGTACTTTCTTTTGACTTTTTTAATTGCAATTTGCTTCAAAACTATTTCCTACGATTTTCCAAACATTTATCACTTCTCCACCAAAGATGGCATGACATGGCGCAATTAAAACGTCATCTTCCAAAATACTACATCAATTTCATGGAGAGTTATTAAGAAGATTTAAACTACTACTAAACTAACTAAAGGTACTGAAAGTTTCACGTTGATATCTATCATAGATTTCAGGTTATTGAGAAGATCTGGGAGGGGCAGATATGAGATACTTCTGATAAGGTTTGAGCTAGAAGTACCTATCTCAACCTAGGCACCTACCTATAGTTTGTTTTATTTTGATTGCACAATTGCCATTCAGTTGCTGGTACTAGGTCCAAAAAAGCAATTTATTGACGCGTCAATTTGTTGATGCAAAGTGGGCGGAGCTTGTCATAGGCAATATACTTAAGGATAACACAAATTGACACAATTATTGGCAACATTTCACTAAAACCACTTAGGTCCTAGTCCCTATGGAAAATGGCCAGTCTCCAAAAATAATCACACCATCTGATGCACAACTGTCCACCTCGGTCATCCACCTCGGTCACAACTCAAACAGTTTACGTTTTTTTTTTCTCGGGAAAGATTGAGACGCCATCACGTGGCGACAAATTAAAACAAATATGTTTCTGCCATTTTCTTAGGATAACCTATTTAAATTTTCAAGTTTATATTTTGTAATGAAATAAAACTAATTTTATAATGTAATTACATAAAATAATTATGAAAATGTATTTATTTAAACCAAATTATTCACCCATGCTGTTACTACATATACGCAGCCTGAACATAGTAACTATGTTCAGGCTCCATATATGTGAGAATTACCCTTTCCCATGTAACTACCTTAGACAACCTAGAAACAGAACGGCTATGGAAGCAATGCCAGCAATGTGTCCAAACGTTTTCGGATTACATTTGAGCTTTGTGACTATTTGGTTCATACAACAGAAATTAGAATCAATAGCATCCCTCTGACCCCACACAGTCCATACCCCTCCTGCAGATAGAGGGACAGGGGGCGAAGTGCACGTGTCTTCGAAAATGTTCTTCAGGGACGATACGTCACAAAGACGTGTGTATTCCAGTGTGATACAAATAGAAAGAGTGCTCATGGGCGCCCATACAGTTTTGCTGTTCGATTATTATATATAAATTGGCAGTTAAAAGTTTCATGACTGATCAATCAGCTCAATTGAACGCTTATTTGTGTCAAGTTTCAAAATTCCATACCGTAGGCGACCTAGCAAAAACATACTTACAAACCCCCGACATGATGGACATCCTAAAGCTTGCACAAACAACAATAAATTATAATTTGTTTGTTTCCGCCTTCAGAGTTCCGGACCCCACTGACTGCAGCAAGTTCTATCAGTGCAAAGACGGCAAGGCCTACCCGGACTCCTGTCCCACCGGGCTAGTCTTCAACCCGGCTTCTGAGGTGTGCGACTATGCCGAGAATGTGCCCGGCTGCAAGCCCACGACTCCAAGGCCCACCACCAGGCCCACCACCAAGCCAACACCAAAGCCTACTGAGCCGACACCCACCAAACCGACTCCACCTGATTTCGACTGCCCGACCAGCAACGGTCTCTTCCCTAACCCTAAGGACTGCCACACTTTCTACCACTGCTCCAACGGACACGCTTACCTGAAGGATTGTCCTGCCAACCTTGAGTTTAACCCTGTGCTGCTGGTTTGTGATTGGCCTGAAAACGCTGGCTGCAATGGCAAACCCACGCCCTCGCCTGCTCCGACGTCAAAGCACACGCCCAAGCCCACGCCGAACCCGGACGTCATCTGCCCGAACGACACTTGCGCCTGCAGGTGAGACTTACTCCCTCCCCTCCTGCAGATAGAGGGATAGGGGGCGAAGTGCACGTGTCTTCGGAAAATGTTCTTCAGGGACGATACGTCACAAAGATGCATGTATTCCCGTGTGATACAAATTTTAAGAGTTTTTATGGGCGCCCATGCAGTTTTCCTGTTTGATTATTATCTATACATTGGCAGTTAGAAGTTGCATGACTGATCAATCAGCTCAATTGAACACTTATTTGTGTCAAGTTTGAAAATTCCATACCGTAGGCGATTTAGAAAAACAGACTTACAAACCCCGACATGATGCACATCCTAAAGCTAGCACAAACAACAATAACTTATCATTTGTTTGTTTCCGCCTTCAGAGTTCCGGACCCCACTGACTGCAGCAAGTTTTATCAGTGCAAGGATGGCAAGGCGTACCCGGACTCCTGTCCTGCCGGGCTAGTCTTCAACCCGGCTTCTGAGGTGTGCGACTATGCCGAGAATGTGCCCGGCTGCAAGCCCACGACTACAAGGCCCACCACCAGGCCCACCACTAGGCCCACCACTAGGCCCACCACCAGGCCCACCACCAGGCCCACCACCAGGCCCACCACCAGGCCCACCACTAGGCCCACCACCAGGCCCACCACCAGGCCCACCACCAGGCCCACCACCAAGCCCACACCCAAGCCTACTACAAAGCCCACACCCAAACCCACCACACAGAAGCCCACCGCTAAGCCAGAGCCCACTACACAGACGCCCACCACTAAGCCAGAGCCCACCACACAAGAGCCTCCTTCACCAACACAAGCTCCGTCTTGCACGTTCCCATGCACGAAGAGTGACGGTTTTTATGGAAACCCGCTGAATTGCGGGACCTATTTCGAATGCTCTGATGGGCAGGCCACCATCCACTACTGCCTTTCAGACAAACACTTCAACACCGGCACCAACTCGTGCGATGCGCCCGAGAGCGCCGGCTGCTGTGAGCTCTAGTGCAGCTCGAACGTTCCCCTATGACTTCGCTGAAACGAACCAGAGATGCCCGCTGTCTGTATCAGTGTCTTGTTAATTGTTATTTGTTATCCTCACTATGCTGATAATCACTCCGAAGTCCGACTTAACACGAACAATCAACGTCACGAGTCCCGCACTGCTAGTTCGTAAGCACTTCAAGCACCGCACTTTCTGTAGAGCATCCACATCACTGCACATTCCTGATGTCACCAGTTTCCTGGCCTTGTGTCGAACCGTTCCTCCATGCTTCCGTGTCCAAGCATAGCGGCTCCAAGTCCAAGCACAGCGGCTCCAAGTCAAAGCACAGCGGCTCCAATTCCAAGCACGGCGGATCCAAGTCAAAGCACAGCGGCTCCAAGTCAAAGCACAGTGGCTCCAAGTCCAAGCACCACCAGCGCTCTGCGGAGTTGATGGAGGCGTCTGCGCCGGTAAATAACTCCCTGTTATACCGCAACCCGGACCACGGCGTTGTGGAGGACGACGACGGCTTCCTGGGTAAGTGGCAGTGGCGCACGACAGCGATGACCGTCCGTTCCGCCTCGTACCCACTGCCGATACTGTGCTATAGTTCCCTTTGCTGCTTCGGAAAATGTGTCGTAGCAGAAGAAGGCTAACTATAACACGGATATGAAGCAATACAAGTTATGTTTAGCCCTCCCCCTACGGGGGTTCCTGACAGGCCCCCTCAGGTTTTTTTTTAATAGCTTTGTACACGTGCGTCACATCTTGCTGACATTTTCGGTAGCTGAGTTTACAACAGTTATAAGTATGCTGTGAAAATTTAATTGAAATTGGTTTAGTAGTTTGGGAGATAATCATGTTTTGATGACGTCATGTTGGTGAAAAACGATAAATATTTGAAAAATGGTAGAAAACTGAGTTTTAAAGGAATTTTCAAACGCAATTTCGAAAGGACATTCTCTTTAAAATGGCAATCTCGGATTGTTCCAAATGTTGGGTTTTTGACCCCAATTTTTTTTTAAATCCCCACAAAATCAAAATTTTCAAATATGTTAGAAAAACCGGAATATATGTGAGAGAACTGAGTATGGAAAATACCCATACCAAATTTCAAAGCAATATCTTCATTTTTGACTGAATGATGGCTCCCTAAGTGTAAGCAACTGATGACGTCATTTTTATTAATACCTTTGTTTACTTTTTTGACAAGATACGAACAAATCATTATATTTTCTGTATTTCTGAGGCAAAACTGGTCTAGGAACATGCCTTTTTATTTACATTTATCAATTTCTCATTTTGAGGTTTTCTGACTAGCAAAATCGCTGTTCTGGACGTGGTAAGTCCGGGGTCATTCACTTGACCTGGAAGGTCGCCCGTTGACTGGAAACCTCAAAATCTTATACTATTAGATTCCTGTCATGGCAGGCAACATGCTGGTTCTTGCCGCATTGCTCTAAGTTGCTTGGTTTGGAAGTTAACAGGGGGGGGGGGGCTGTCAGCCCCTCCCCCCGTAGGGCGAAGGTGAAAATTCTCCCGTAGGGCGAGGGTTAAATAACGTCAAGGACGATGAAAGCATTCCGAATAAGATTAACCCTTCAGCAGGTCCATCAGCAACCCAGGCGAATATCTGCGTTAACGTTGATATACCAGTAGTGTTAGCCGGCCGACCTGACACCAAGTTTTCCTCTCGCCAACAGAGTCTCAGTTCTGTCCGAGCCCCAACGGCAAGTTTCCATCCAGCCGGTGCCACTTCTACTACCACTGCATGGACGGCGTGCCCACAATGAAGCGCTGCCTGCACGGCACGCGGTTCTACGCGCCCGACCAGCGCTGCATCCTGGGCTCCTGCTGAACGATGCGCTTCGACCTCGGCATATTTTCGCTTGGCTTAATGACAGTGTAACTGACGGTGTAATAGCATGCATCCTTTGAAACACATGGTCAGGAAACGGATGTTTCACTCTGCCTCTTTGTCCTTACTGTCGCGCTGCATTGTGCGCTGTGGCTTTTGTACTTAAATGTTTTACTGATCTACGTGTTGTTACTTGTTGAATACATGCTTTATGTTGGCTGTAGGTCTGTGGGAATTGATGTATCAGTACTGATGCATCATCGTCACCGAAACATCACCATCATACAAGCGCAACACCATAGTAGATCGAGCTCAATCAGTAGGCCCGTTTCCATGGTATATCCCGTATCCCGTATCCCGTATCCCGTATCCCGTATCCCGTATGCTGTTCCAGTAATCCGTTCTCGTATCCAGTATCCCGTTCTCGTATCCCGTTCCCGTATCCTGTTCCCGTATCGCGTTCCCGTATCCCGTTCCCGTATCCTGTTCCCGTATCCCGTTCACGTATCCCGTTGCCGTATCCCGTATCCCGTATCCCGTATCCCGTTCTCGTTCCCATATCCCTTTCCCGTATCCCTTTTACGTATTCCGTTCCCATATCCCGTTCCCGTATCCTTTTTCCGTACCACGTTACTGTATCCCGTTACATTATCCCACTCCATTATCCCGTTCACATATACCGTTACCGTGTTCTGTTCCCGTATCCTGTTCCTGTATCCTGTTCCCCTATCCCGTTGCAGTATCCCGTTCCCGTTCCCATATACTTGTCCGTTAAAATTGACGTACATTTCCTGAAACCAGGTCTTCCAAACCGCTTTTTGATCACCATGTCGTCTCCCATAGATACAAACTTTAACTTTGCTGATCGTCGGATGCGTACTGCATGTGCCTTACTGATACCAAGCGCATTTTTCGAATCTCCAATATCGGAGCTCCTCACTTGAAACGCTCAGAATTGCTAGCCAACTATGTGAGCTGAGCGCTCCTACTGCTCTGACTGCAGCGGCCGCAGCCCCAAAAGCGCAAAGATGCGCCCTCACGAGCGCAACAGACGTCGCACGTGCCCCAAACTTGAACACAGACAATGGTTGCACACTGTTGATTTGGTGTGAAAAAAATCGTCACCGCAACTCTAGTCGTTGCCGATCAGCGGCCCGCCAAAGGGAACGGACGTCACATATATACATACTGACGTTCTTATTTTAATAAGGGCCCCCTCGTTCGGGCCCCTACCAGGAACGGGTCCCTATCAGGAAGGGGTCCCTATCAAACAATTTGCAAGGAGCGGACCCTGTTGTGACCGGGCCATCGTCCTGACCGAGCCCCGTTTCATGCCTTTGCCAGCTCCGGGCCCTAGCCTCGATCAGGCCTGACCAAGACCGGGCCCCTACCAGAAACGGGCCCGCATCAAGAATATACAAGGACCGGGCCATCGTCCTGACCGAGCCCCATATCACGCCTTTGCCAGCACCTGGCCACTGCCTCGATCAGGCCTGACCAAGACCGGGCCCCTGCCAGGTATGGGCCGGAATACGGATTCCTTTGATGCGTGCCCCTCTGAAATTTCGGGGGGGGGGGGGCGTCAGCTGACCCTTCCCTCCCCCTTGCGTGGGCCACTGCCAACTTTCCTCGGGATACTCCCGCTACCTAGAGACAGGGGCGTCGCCACCGGGGGAGAGGGGGAGGGGCTGCCCCCCCCCCGAGGATCGCTCCAGCCGGAGAGTTCGCCCCCCAGATTCGCAGAATTTTAACATAAGCCCAATGGGGCTGGCCCCCAAACCCATCGCTGCCCCCGCCCCCCCCCCCCCACTCAAAACTTTGTGGCGACGCCACTACCTAGAGAGGTGACTTGTTGACTAAGTTAGCGTACTTTCCGCTTTAAAAAAAGCTGAACGACTTATACAGGCGCAATACTGCTAAGTTGCAGTGGCATAGCTGTTAACTAACCACAGTCCACACAGGCACGTAGCCAGGATTTCGTCCAGGAGGAGGGGGGGGGGGGGCGCCTGGAAAGGGCCCCTTCCCGAGCGTTGAAAGGACCAAACAAAACGGATGAAAAGGCACGTTACAAGGATGGAGAATGCAGTATGGGAGGTATGGCATGGGCCATACCATCTGTTAGGAGCTGGAGTTAGTAAACTGAGGGTCTGCTATTTCAATTTTGGAACCAGCGATACCAGCTTCGAAAGTTGAATCAGCAATACCAACTGCGATTTTGTTTAGGCCCAAGCCCTGGAATCCTTAAAGGAATTGCGCCGCGGAGCTGCGCGAACATTTTGAAGCTTATGCCTGGATATGCATTTTTTCCTCTATGACTTCTATTTTTTTTTTGCGTTAGAGAGTGCGGTAAAAAAGTGATAAAGCGAACTATTTTACCCAATGATATAGAAAGGTAGCAACATATAAACAAAACATAAATACGCCGCGAAACGGTGCGAATTGATTATTTTGTTTTAACCCGTATACAATTGAATGTGTACTGCAATTGCGCCGCGGACCGGCGCGATTTTTTTAATTGTATTCCCTGGATAATTGTATTCTTACTGTTCAAGGTGCTTGAGGTGTGTACACTGTACTGTTTGAGGTGCTTGAAATTTGAGGGCAGTGTCATGTGCTCAAAGTTGGGAGGGGAGGGGGGGGGGGGGGATAAAATACACTCTGTCCCCCAACTTTGAAATTGGGGGAACATGTCCCCCCCCCCCCCCGGTGGCGGAGCACATGCTGGAATAAACGGCAACAACACGTTTGCTGTGTTGTCTATCGTCTATCGTTTTTTTCGGATTTTTCTATATATTTGGTGGGGGAACTACCCCCTGTGACTGACGAAATCTGCATCGTCAAAGCTACGGGGTGTTTCATAATGAATGACAATTTTAAAATTATATGTTTTACGGATGAAATGTTTTATGTATATACCTAACCTACATATATACCTGTTTGTACCTGTACCTGTTTGTTGGACTACTGGATATCAGAACATCTGGACATTTGCATTTTTGTGGCGATATTTCCCCTACCTTGCAAAACGGCTCTACAGCATCACGCCAAAGTGCAATGCACTTTACGGGCATTTCAATGGATATGGCATATGGCCCAGATTGCTTCTTCGGGGTCGGGGTTATGGAGTCGGCCAGCTCCCGTACAGACTGCAGCCGGTCCAGACGTAACAGGATGTTTTTCTTAGCTCCGCCAGGGTCACGGACTACAAAACCAGTAGCCAAGTGGTGACAGAAATAGGCTCCAGGAAGTCGACGGTCAGTCAGTCAGACGACAGAACACTCGACTGCGGAGCTACAGCCACGCTCCAGAAGGGTTTGGGGTCGAACTTTAGCCTTTTTGGTTACGAATCTGTGGATGGACTTCTCAGCTGGGGCATCCCACGACAAATACAAAATTTGTCTTCCCAATTTAACCCTCATCTCTCACTTTTTGTTCAAAATGTGTCTATAGGGTTATATTGGGTCCTGAGTTCAGCTGTGGCAACATTAGCTCGATTTGACCTCAGATTTTCGAGTTCTAGCTTCTGGCATTTTTGTAAGGTCACGCTGCAGAGGTAATTTGGAAGCCGAAATAGTGCGTTTGACTTAACCAAATGTCGAAACGTTTTATATGGCTGAATTCTCAATGAAACGGAGGTTCTATTTCTGCACTTTTCTGCGTGACCTTGAATGACCTTGACCCCGTGATCTCGTGACCTTTTTTTCGTCTACCTCGTGTACCCTGGGTACACCTCTGATTTCAATGTTTCACTTTGTAATATACTCGTCAATATATTGCCTAACAACGCAACAAATAAAAAAGGTGAGTTTTTCCCCTAATTTCCATATTTTCCGTCGATATACCTGCGTGTTTTCGAATTATCCCCCCCCCAAGGGGAGGGATAACGGGCGAATATTTACGAACCTATGAGACCAATTTGTTTGGGGACTTCACCATTCGGTCCGGCATTGTCCAAAATGGTGCAGCTTTGAGTTTTATCCACTTTGGTCTAATCTAAGTGGACCAAATGGGACCAAAACCGCCAAACATCGTTGCAGACGACATCAATCATTCTCTGAACCTATGGGACCGATTTGAACGGAGTCTTCACCGTTCGATCCGCCTTTGGCCAAAACGGTGCCGTTTTGAGTTTGATCTACTTTGGTTTAATAGAAGTGGACCAAATTGGACCAAAACCGCCAAAAATCGTTGCCGACGTCATGCTCCGAACCTATTGGACCGATTTGGGCGGGGTCTTCACCATTCGATTAGTTTTGGACCACGCCGGATGGCTGCGTGGTGTTGATCGTCACCCTGCTAATGTGTATACTACAAAACGGGCCTGTATCTGCAATGGTAGCTGAGATATCCGCCCGTTATCCCTCCCCCTTGGGGATAATTCGAAAACATGCACGTATATCGACGGAAAATATGGAAATTAGAGGAAAAATACACTTCTATTTTTGCGTTGTTAGGCAATATATCAAGTATTTTGCGAAGTGAAAAAATGAAATCAGGTGTACTGGGGGTGACACGAGGTCAACGAGAAAAGGTAACGAGGTAACGGGTTCAAGGCCATTCAAAGTCACGCAACAAAGCGGAGAAAAAGAATCTACGTTTCATTGTAAATTCAGCCATATAAGTCTTTTTGACATTTTATTAAGTCAAACGTACTATTTCGGCCTACAAAAATACATCTGCAGTGTGAATTTGCAAAAATTCCCGAGGCTATAACTCAAGAACCTGACGTCTCATGGAGCTAATATTGCCACAGCTGAATTCCGGACCCAAGATAATAACCCTATAGACCAATTTTGAACAAAAAGTGAGAGATGAGGGTGATTTCGACTTGTCGATTTGTCGTGGAATGCCCCAGCTCTGCGATATGCTAGGCATATGTCATATGCTGAATATAATGTATAACTAGGAGTTTCGCTTCAACTTCGTTTTCACCCCAAATTTCTGAATTTGAATATCATCCACGCCTACCACTATATGGAGTATGGTGTATTTTAGAAATATTTTGAAATATTCAATGACAAAAATGCCATCAAATTTTATCTCAGGTCAATAGTTTAGGCTCCATAGGTTATCGAAGGTCAAAAGGGCTATTTTTTTGGCAAAACGTTCGCAAATAACTGTTTATCTAAAAAAGATACGGCAATGATTTTGACGCCATCGTGTTAGTCTCGTCAAGGCGCTTCGAATCACATTCGTTTGGACCAGTTTAGGTCAATTGCGAAATTTGACCTCAGTTCAAGGTCAAGTGGCGACCCAAGTAGGTCATGCTGCATATAAGGAGACGTGTCTCGACGAGACAAACACATTGATGCCGGTTTCACTTCTTTATCTTCATTATTTCGAGAGTTATTGACACATAGTGTTGGTGACCTCAGCTGACCTGGGCTGACGCTGTAGGGGTCACTGAACACAAATTGAACCTGGATAATCAATAAGAGCTTATTATACCATGATCCAGAAGGAATTGGACTGATATGCGTACTTTATCTTCATTCTATCGACAGTTTTTGACACATAGTGTTGGTGACCTCAGCTGACCTGGGCTGACCCTGTAGGGGTCACTGAACAAAAATTGAACCTGGATAATCAATAAGAGCTTATTATACCATGATCCAGAAGGAATTGGACTGATATGCGTACTTTATCTTAATTCTATCGACAGTTATTGACACATAGTGTTGGTGACCTCAGCTGACCTCGGCTGACCCTGTAGGGGTCACTGAACAAAAATTGAAGCTGGATCATCAACACTATCCCATTATAACATGATCCAGAAGGAATTTGACTGATATCATGCGTAATAGAAAACATTAAATATTTCCCAATTGACTTATAATGGGAGGTCACGAAATTGGCCCGACCTTAGGTCACCCGTACACACAATCTTAGATATTCGAATTGTAGGTGTGTACCTATGACTTTATTAAATCATGCAAGTTTGAAACCGATGGGCCCGAAACTGTGGCTGTGGTACGACCGCAAACTTATTTGGAGGTGTGGTCACGTGACCTAACCTGAGATGACCCGTGGTCAAGAATTGCACACAATGTGGGCAATTGATGCCCGAGCAGGTGTTCCAAAAAACGGCGGCTGAAACGGCGGCGCTGTGCGCCGTTTTTGAAATGGCGGCGCCGTGCGCCGTTTTTGAAACGGCAAAAACGGGGCGCCGACGTTTTTTCGCTATCCTCGAAAAGCTTTAGGGGGAGGGGGCGTCTAAACGCCCCGCACCCGGCACGGCGCGGGTTAACATAAAACACCAAAATTATGAAAAAGGTGGGGGTCTCTGATAAACTACTCGCACCTGACGCCTGCCATTTCGACAGCCCACCAGTGTGGGCTCTGAGCTGCACCGACCGCTTCATCACCGGATCACGGCAACCTACGACATTTACGATAACGCTTGCTTGAAATTGCCACCCCGTCGGCAGAGACAGAGAGGACAGCACGCCAGTTTGACCACATCCGTAACGTTGACGTGGGATAAACTTATAAACAAAATGCAGCAGATGTGTATCGCCGTCAGTGCGTCATTTTAACGACGACGCGCCAAGCAAACAACTGCTACCAAATGTACTGCTACCAAAGTTTCCATTATATCTCATAGAAGATAGTGTAAAAAGAAAAAGGAAGGAAAAGAAAGGTATACGATACTGCTATAAAGGCAAAGCTATATAATAATACTTGACATGCTATAAAATAAAACCATACAAAACAAAGTGACATAAGGAGGCTTTCATTTGTATACAACTTTTTGTGAAGAAAATTAAAAGAGCTCATTTTTAGGGAAACTTCTACTCGCCAAATTTGGGGACGGGCGCCACCCCCGGTCCAGATTGGGGGGGGGGGGGGGGGGAGCAAGCGCCCGCTACCCCCCCCTGCCTGTTCCGGGTCCCTGAATGTCCAACAATTTCCAACAATACTTGTAAATTTGCACATGCTCCAACTATTTTTACTACTTGTACTTTCGATTTTAAAATTGACATTATTTATGAAACACCCTGTATGAACACCAAACGTTCAAAACCTTCAAGATATCTCTTGGGAATTAATACACATGCTAAACTGGAGCAACAACCAAAAAATGGATGGATGGATGGTTAATGCATCATGATCCCAACAGAAATTATTTGTATTTGTATTTATATTTATTTGCCAAACAACCACAAGCCCAGGGCCCGTATTTAGGTCGACGGCGTAACTTAAGTTTATCTTAAGTTACGTATTGTCGTGCGCTATTTTGAGATTCAGGTCGACGGCGTAAGTATAACTTTTGCGTAAGTATAAATACTTACGGTGGAAGTCATGAACAGTTAATTAAAACATTCACAAATTACACGAGTGCACAATCACATGGTATGTACAATAAGAACAAACACAAAACTATAGGTAGGTATTGTATAGTAAAAGCAGTAGCATGAAATAAATAAAAAGTGTTCAAAAGCGCTAGTAAAAAACATAAAACATAAAAAACATGAAAAACATGAAACATGAACGTATAAATAAAGCGCTGATACAGGCAAAATACCAAAAAACAGATACATAAAAAAGGCGCCAGTAAAAGTAAAAATAAACGTGTTAATAAAACGCTGATACAGGCAAAAGACATACAAATAGACACAATTCCTCCTATTCAAAACAGAACGTCTGTATGTATGTATGTGACGTACGTTCCCTTTGGCGGGCCGCTGCTCGGCAACGGCGAGAGCTGCGGTGACGATTTTTTCACATGAAATAAAAAGTGTGCAACCATTGTCTGTGTTAAAGTTTGGGACACGTGCGACGTCTGTTGCGCTCGTGAGGGGCGCATCTTTGCCGTTTGCGTTTTTTTTTGGGCTGCGGCCGCTGCCGTCAGAGCTGACACGAGCTCTCGGCTCACTTAAGGTCGCCGTCCACTGCACTCGCCTAATCGCCTAATGGCTGAATTTAACTTGGGGGGCCTATGGGAAGCTCGCTGACTTGTCGCCTAACGACCGAATGCGCGATTATGCTTGTTCAGCTGACTTTTCCGGCGCGTTGTCGGCGCGTCATTCGGCGCTGAGTAGGCGCGCAGAAGTTGGAGATGCTGAACTTTTCGGTCGTTAGGCGTGAAGAAAGCTTACCTGCAAGCTGAACCCCGTTTACATAACAATTTCAAAATAGTGAAAAATTGTCCACTAATTGTGGAACATCTTCCATTAAGCTCGTTTGAGTAGATATCACCACTACACCAGACTGAGATTTGATCCAATTTGCTCAAACATGGTGTAAGAGTGATCTTGGTTCCTTTTAATTCGAAATCGTGCTTTATAAGTACTGTTAACAGCCCAAACATCCAGAGCGGAGTATTTTTTCTTCCAACATTGTGACCTTCATTTGGTAGCGTAGCAGCTTTTGCAAAGACTGCTACGCTTCCATATGCGCAACCGATTTACTTTTTCTCGCCGGTAGTTGCCGCTTCTTTGCGAATAAGAACTAGAGCCGCAAGATCTTCGGAAAGTACCATACCGGTACCATACAACAACACCACCAATAACACAATGTTCCACCAATATACCGGCGCTGTCATTAGTATTTTGTCGAACATATGTTCGCATGCCGCATTGTACATGCCTCAGGCTGCAGGCATCTAGGAAGTGCTTGCGGTGCCTAAAAATGACCCGCTGTGTCGAGCACCGTGCCGTAAGTCATGCAGCTCGAAACGTGGGAGGAGCTTATTTTAGCCAAGTTAGCGGGCACTTATTTTCGCGACCAGCACCTGCCGTGAATCCGGTATAATACCACGGAAACAACACCAACAAAGGCAATACCTGGGCTGCAACAACTATACGACCAATGTGATACACAACAGCAGACGGCAAATTGACGCACTAGCGCCGTAATCGTGAGCATGTGATGGAGAAAGAAACCTTCATGCTCCGCTATTAGTAGACAATGTTCCACTGTTTTCCAACTGCTATGTAAACGGGTCACAACCTTACCATTGGTGTTTCCAGGGCTTCAGACTTTGTATGTAGTGAACAATGTTATTTATGGCGATAATCTTCGGAAGCTGTCTTCTCCGTAGTAGAACGCTACTTTATTTTTTGCTGACATTATTCAAAAACATGTGGCCACAGCAACACAAATGTATATATTTAGAACGCCTATTTCTCCAAATTCTCCAATTTACAGAACGTTGAATGATTTGTGTATATTACTGCTTATTTACGTGACCTTGGGGTCGGTTCAAGAACTTAAATGTTTTGAGGCATTTATAATTTGTGTTCGCCTTATTGCACGTGCTTTAGTGTTAAAGGGAAATAATGACCTTTTGATTTTGTTAGCAACAATTGCTTAGGCTACCGTTAGGTTTTAAAATTATTTTATCTAAATAAAAAAATATATATATTCCCAAATTCAAAGTTGTAAGTTTGGAAAAAATACAAAACAAGTACCCTGTGTACTTCATGAAGGTCATTGACAAATTCGTCCTTCCCTACCATTGTTTACATCGAGTGCGGCATTTTTGGAGGCTCTGTGACGTTTCCGATCAAACTGATCCGTGAAGCAATCCGTGAAGCATCCGTGATGCATGACTGACTATCAGTATAAGTCATGAATAACAACAACATGCAAACTATACCAACTCGAATAAAATAAGGGCGGAATTAATTGAACCCCAGGCAAGCTAGTATTCGCAAAGCACTCGGCACTGCGCCACAATAGCAAAAGGTGAGGGAAATGCATATTGGATACAATATTATTACGTCACAAGTTTCTGAAGTGTCAACTACTATGAAACACAGTGATAAAATACCTTTAATAATGATTAACAAGAAAATTCAAACTTAAAAACAATAATTTGAATAAGTCTTTAATTAGCTTTCAACTCAAAATCAGATATATTTTGCAATGCTACACAAGAATGGCACCAGTGACGTCATTAACAAAGCCTGCTACGGGACTTGGGTATACTAATCAGGAACAACTCACCACAATGGTTAAGTGCGCCGAGAAGCATGACAATGACTTTGTAAACAAATCGCCGACGCTAAATAGGTCGCCGTCGATGTGCATCGATGAGCTTCCGATTTAATTGCCAGTTTTGTGTTATTGTTTGTTGTTTTTTTTTGGGGGGGGGGAATTATTATTTGTCATGATAATATAAAGCATAGTGTTATATACAGCCACAGACAAATTATACAAAACTTCTAATGTTGAAAACAAATGAAGCGATTTTAAAAAAATTGAGGGTCGCAACCACTAACTATGCCGCCGTTGATGTGCATCGATGAGCTTGCGATTTTATTGCCACTTTTCCAAATCGCTGTTAGTTTTAGAAGATCGCCAGGCATATAATCACAACAAGCAGAACGCACAATATATTTTCCACTCCATTGCGTAAAAAAGCAATACGGGAAAAGCCCGCAGTTTGATGAGGACCAAAAGTACTTGGCAAGTACCGATCGTTAAAAGTGTGGAAAGCTTATCAACTATAACTTGAAATATCTTTCGGTAGGAAAGTTTTCATGCAAAATGGGATGAATTTACAATATATTTTGGTCTCGTCTGGCGATTTCAAGTACTAACTCCATTTTTGTGGGAAAAGGTCATTATTTCCCTTTAAATATTATAACAGTTTCGTGGTACGCATAAATAATTAACCTAAACACTTTTTTTTACTTCAGCAATACCTAAAACGTTTGCATTTTAATACACTTTTGGTCAGTCATGGCGTCTCACATTCGGCGCATAATTCGGTCGTTAGGCCGGTACTACACACGTAGTCGGCGCGTAGTCGGCGCGTCCTGAAATTCGGCCACTAGATCGTTAGGCGTGTGTGCGCAGTGGACGGCAACCTTTAGCTGGCTGGTAATTCTGAGCATTTCAAGTGAGGAGCTCCGATATTGCAGATTCGAAAATGCGCTAGGCATCAGTAAGGCGCGTGCAGTACGCATCAGACGATCAGCAAAGTTAAAGTTTTAATTTATTAGAGACTAGATGGCCAGCGTTGCGTGATGCGCTATATGTTCAAGGTTCGCGGTTAATAGTTCACAACCCTCTAGTCTAAATGACTCGAGATAACAGCGTCAGTTGAGCTCTTTCTCACTCTCACACCACGACATCTAAAACAACACATTTGCTAGGTTCCCGTTTTATCCCCTTCTTTTCTGGGTCCGAAGCTCATACATATTTGTCCTTTTCCTTGTCATATTGTGTGTCCATTTCGTTTTGCAATCTTCCCGTAAATTAGAAAGCACTTCAAAATACATAACATAGGTACAGTCGGTCTATCTATCTGCCCTGGAAGTCTAATAAGTATCTTCCCTGGACTCATCTAATCATCTAACCTTGGTAGGTACCTAGGTAGGTACCACATGGCACATGCTCCCTTAAATCAGTTCTTCATGTACACAGAAAGTAAATTAGATGAGTCCAGGGAAGATACTCATTAGATTTCCAGGGCAGATACTTAATAGACCGACTGTACATGGCTTTTGTACAGTCGGTCTATTAAGTATCTGCTAAATATATTACACATCTATTAAACATACCCTCTTTGCACTAAAGCAAAGAGGGTATGTTTTTTCACGAAACCAAAAATATACAACACAGTTATCAACAACCTGCATCGCTGAACACTACGTATTGAAAACCAAGACTCAAACTGTGCGCTGTTTTTGCGGCAGATGTGTAGAAGATTCGTCTAAAAAAATCCAGCCAGCTTTCTGAGCTGACGGCACGTGGAATACTGACGGCGACGGTCGCAAGCCCCCAAAAATTAGTCGGCCCCCACGTGCGTTACAGACGTTGTACGCGCTCCGAATTCGGCCCAGAATCCAAGTTCGCAAATATCTTATTTATGTGTGAAAATTTCGCCGTCGCAGCTCATGCCATTTCGGCCCTGTGGCCCTGCACAATGTTGCTTTCATACATACGTACACACGGACATTCCGACTTTAATATAAGAGTGGGGTGAAATGGTTATGCAAACCGGATATCAGTTATAACTTATACCCGTGTGAAATTACAGGGAGATAGAACGGAGACACGGGAACGAGATACGGGAATGTGATACGGGATACGGGAACGGAATACAGGAACGGGATACGAGAACGGAATACGGGATACGGGATACGGGAACGAAATACTGGATACGGGATACGGGATACGAGATACGGGATACGGGATACGGAATACGGGATACGGGATACGGGATACGGGAACGGGATACGGGAACGGAATACGGGAACGGAATACGGGAACGGAATACGGGAACGGAATACGGGAACGGAATACGGGAACGGAATACGGGAACGGGATACGGGAACGGGATACGATTTCACTGGACATATAGGCTAGGAATATCTTTTTGAAAATACGAAATACAACCAGAGCTAAAACGTTATCTTCAGCGAAAGTATATATGAATGTATTTGTGTAAAATATTCCACCAAGGCTTTGGCATGAAACTCTTCGTACCACAACTGGTATCACTGTCCCGGCTGGATGTGCTAAAAATGGCTGAATGTGAATGTGTTTGAGGTCCCAATTTCACTCTTTCCATATGTTTGGTGACGGTTGGCGTTAATCGGTAAAGCGCACAAACAAGATGCATGCTGATCCAGTGGCAGCTGGCAAGGATGTGATAAGATCGTCTCAAGCAAAATGTGGAAAAACGAGAAAGTGCACATTTCCAGCTTTAATACCATCAATATATAACATCCGTACATGCTGGTAGGGTACATACCCAGGACGACTTGGGATGAGAGGCAAGGGCGGATCCAGCCGGCCGTTGTGGGGGGCCAAACCGTTTTTTTTAGCGGACCTTACCTACCCACAATTTCGAATTTCTTCCCTGATTTGGGCCACTTTATTTTGCAACCACACGATTTCTAGTGTTTTTTTAGGTTTTCGATCTTTTGGGATATCGAAAAAGGAAAGATGTCAGCTTGCAGTTTGTATTGTTCCGACATTGCTTTACACTGAGCAAAACTATGTCAATTGTCAGCTGTACCCAGGATCGTCGCCGATAATTTTTGAGTGTGTGGGGTCGGCTGAAATGACGAAAACAATGTACCCCAATTTGTTATGCGTATATTTAAGCCTTTGCAGCATTTTTAATGTGGATTTGCATGTTATAGTAGGTAGGTACTTGTTAGTTAGCGCCGCGAAGCGGCGCGAAATTTTACGGGTTTGCTTGATAAAACCCGGAAATATAGGCGGTGGACCTTGTAGAGGATAAGAAGCTAAAAATGCAATTCATTCAATTCAGCGTTGCAATGAACCGAAGACGATGACTATGGCTTCGCTATGACGATGACTACCGATGTGACGCTGCGAAGCGGCGCACAAAAAAAATGGGTCCTGGAAAAACCAAATTGGAACCAGACCGTGACTGGAACCAAGACCTCTTTTCCTGGTTGTACTCGGTATGATGACAAATATTGAAATGAATGTAGTTTTTCATATTTATTTATTTATTTATTTATTGCACTTCAGCAGGTTCATCCACACGATTGAGGTTATTAGTGAACCATTGTCATGCAAAGTTAATATCACATGTCAGTCATATGATGATACAGCCTAACTATTCTTACATTCGCTGCACAAGCTTACGAGCATGGGACTTAAAACTATACACAGTCATCTCACTCAATCCGTTGCGCATCGCTACAGAGTTGTACAGCTTCGATGCGCGATATGCAAAGCAGCGCTTACCATGGTTGTTCTTTGGCCGTGCAATTGATAAGTGAGAAGACTGGAGAGTTGAGCGCGCTACAGCTGCATGGTTGTACGAGAGTTGACATCGCAGTGACAGAGGTCTACAGGTAGTCAAAAATGGTTGGATCAGATTCAGATCGAAATATGCTACGAGCTGTGGTTCATTAAGCCAATTCAGTTGCTGAAGCACATCGGATATATGGTCGTATTTACGTCTTCCGGAAATAATACGCGCAGCGAAATTGATAATCTTTTGAATTTCTGACAGAACACCATGACAAGCACTCCCGAACACTTGTATACAATAGAGGACATGAGACATGACGAGCGAGTCTATGATCCTTGGAAGCAGACTTAACGGTAGAACATTTCTGACATGAAATAATCCAATCAAAATACCGAAGCACCGACTTGTTGCATGTTTAACATGAAATTTTCACGATAGCTCAGAATCCATTATGACGCCAAGATTCTTAACTTTTTCTACATAGTCAAGACGTTCACCCGCATATACATTCGCATCGGATAGTAAATCACGATGCCCCGTGGTAGTCAGCGCTCAATAGTACATATGATAATAATAACTGTATTACATATGTAACGAACTGTGACAAACAACTGGTAACAGTGCAATGATTTGAAAGCAGCAAGAGGCAGAACATTTCCGCGCATAAATGGTCCCTGTGGATCTGGAGGAAGCCTGGGGGAGATGGCTTGGGGAGATAGTCCTGGCCTGGTCCCCACTATTAGCTCTTCGGTCCAGCAAGTTGGGCACCGCTGGAGCAGCTTCCGGGTGCCGATGTCCGCGTCTTTGCGTTCGCGTCGCCTTTTTCGGAACTCGGCAGACTAGCTAAACATGTAGCCCGCTTAAAAGATAATATTTTATGAAGAGAGTTGGCCCTGGGGCCAGCAATTACCGCCAAGGAGAGCCTCTGCAAGACACAACCCTCGCCAGTGCAGGGGGGGGGGGGGGGGGTTGATGCCACCCCCTCGGTTTTTCGGGAATAACTCGCGTAAATATCAACCGATTGCGATGAAACTTTCAGTACCCTACTTGTGAACAATTGGACACATATTCTGACATTTTCAGTTGTAGGGCACATGACCCGTGACCTTTGACCTGTTTCTCAAGGTCATTTTTTCAAGGTAATTTTCAAAGTCAAGGTCAAGGTCTTTTTTGTTCAAAAATGGGGGGCCAGGGGGCAAAAAAATCGAAACATTTTGGGTGTTTTTCAAAGGTCATTGCGGCCATGCCGTCTGACCGATTTGCATGCCCCAAACGTTTTTGAGCTTCAAATGTACTGGTCTTCAATATATCAAAAGACAAAAAACAAAATAAAAAACCATAGGCGTATTCAGGGGATGTAAAATGGGGGGATTTTTATATACAAAATATGTGCTGTTCGTGATTATTTGGGACGACATGAACGTCACATGTGGGCATTATATGCTGTAATTTGTTAAATTTAATATATTGCGCATAGGCGGATCCAGGAAAACAACGTGGGGGCACCATGCGCGTAACGCTTTGATCATCTTCAGAGGTTGAAGGAGTCCAGGAAACCAGTCATTGTGACTGGCATCCTCCCTCGCTGTGGAGCCAGTGAGGAGTGGTACTCGAGAGCTCTGTCTGTGAACAGCTCAGTTCAGAACTTATGTTCAGCTATGGGGCTTAGTTATGTAGACTTATGGGATCAGTTCTATGAGTGGCATAGGTACTATATGAAGGATGGGCTTCACTTATCGGATGAGGGGGCAAGGGCTTTGGGAGATGCCTACAGAAGTGTCATTCAGGGAAACTAGGTAGGAGGGGGAGTTCAGGGACGCTAGTACTAGGGCATCAAGAAGTAAGCATTGGTAGAAGTTCATGTCAGAATAGGACAGTAGATCATAATTCCCTCAGAATTAGTAGAGTCAGCTCAAAGTATAAGATCACATGTGTGTTGCTGAATGCCCAAAGTATTAGGTCTAAATTTGATGAGTTTGAGTGTTATGTTGCCCTTGAAAAGCCTGATATCATTTGTGTAACCGAGACATGGGTTAGTGAGGGGTATAATAGGGATAGGCTACAGGATTTCGAGTTACAAGGGTATAACATGTTCTCATACTGCAGAGAATCACGGCAGGGAGGCGGAGTGTTTGTATATGTAAATAGCTTGTACTGCACTACTAGAGTTGATGATTCTAGTAAAGTAAAAGAAGTAGAATCAATCTGGCTTGACATTAAAATTGGTACAGGAAACAGAGGAAGGTTGAGGATAGGTGCATTTTACAGACCAGGGAATCTTCCAAGGAACTCCCAAGCTGAAACAGACCAAGATATTTGTGAGGAAATACGTAGGAACTTTCGGGCTCAGTGTCTTATTATGGGAGATTTTAACTTAAGAGGATACGAAAGTATAGCAGAGGAAACAAATGAGTGTAGGTTGTATAGGCAAATCTTTGAAGAGGAGCTTTTCATGCATCAGTTTGTAACAGAGCCAACCAGACATTGCTCCATTCTAGACCTTGTATTCTCAGACAACAGTGATCTAGTTAGTGACATAAGTATTTGTGCAGGTCTAGGAACCAGTGATCACAATATGGTTACATTCAATATCTCATCAGAAATGAGGCCCAAAGATAACCTTATTATGGTTCCAAACTTCAGCCGGGCTGATTTTGATGGTATTAGAAATGACCTCGCACAGATAAAATGGAACGTTGAGTTGGCAGGTTTAGATGCATGTGAGGCCTGGAATGTTTTCAAAGCTAGATTAAGCCAAATTCAAAATCGGCATATACCCCTCAGGCACAAACGTAACAGAACCAAGGGCAATCCAGTTTGGCTTACCCCAGAAGTAAGGAGTGCTATACAAGCTAAAAGAAGTGCATTTGGCATTTTGAAGGGATCTTCACTAGATATAAATCAGAAGGCCTACCAGAATGCAAGAAATTCAGTTAAAAAAGGTCAGAGCAGCTAAAAGGGCAAAGGAACTTGATTTAGCTAGACATTGTAATGCAGATAGTAAGAAGTTCTTCAGTTTTTATAAGTTAAGTACAGTTTCCAAAAATATAGGTCCATTTAAGGTAGATGATGTGTTAGTTAGCAAGGACAGTGAAATGGTTGAAGTGCTTAATGATCAGTTTCAATCTGTCTTTACTATCGAGGACCAGAGTAGTATTGCAGCACTTCAGCCTGAGCTAGAGACAGAGGAGACTATAGGAGAGCTAGGTGGCATAAGTAGTGAACTTGTTCTAGAATATCTAAAGAAAGTAAGGCCTAACAAGGCAGAAGGACCTGATGAAATCCATGCTAGGCTTTTAAGAGAATCTGAAAGGGAGTTGTCAGTTCCATTAGCCATAATATTTTCTAAATCACTTGCAGATAGTAAAATTCCACTTGATTGGAACAGAGCAAATGTTGTTCCTATTCATAAAAAGGGAGATAGAAGTAAAGAGGAAAACTATAGACCAGTTAGTCTGACCTCATTAGTCTGCAAGGTGCTTGAATCAATCATCAAAGATAAGATTGTTGAATTCTTGGAGCAAAATGAACTCATCAAAGATACACAGCATGGCTTTAGGAAGGGCCGTTCTTGTTTAACTAATCTTCTGGAGTTTTTGGATGTTGCAACAGATAGCGTTGATCAGGGTAAACAGCTAGATGTAGCTTTTCTTGATTTCAGTAAAGCATTTGACAAAGTCCCCCATACAAGACTGGGGTTGCAACTTAAAATTCATGGGATCAGGGGCAAGATTCTGGATTGGATAGAAACGTGGCTTTCAGGACGCCAGCAAAGGGTTATATTGAATGGGTGCCAATCACAATGGAAGGAGGTTCTCAGTGGGGTTCCACAGGGCTCAGTCCTGGGCCCATTGCTTTTTATAATATTTGTGAATGCAATTGAGAACAGTATAGACAGCAAAGTCTTGAAATTTGCAGACGATCTAAAAGTTGTCAGGATTATTAGAGGAAAACATGATCAGGATGTTTTTCAATCAGATCTGGACAAGCTAGTTGAGTGGTCTGAAGCATGGCAGATGAAATTCAATTTGAGTAAATGTAAGATTATGCACGCTGGACGGGTTAGCAGTAAACATAGGTATGAAATGGGTGGGCAGAAAATGGAGCAGATTGAAAAGGAAAGAGATTTAGGTGTCGTGGTAAACAATAGACTATCAGCGTCAGACCAGGTTGTAGAAGCTAGGAAAAAGGCACTTAGAATGCTAGGGGCCATTAACAGAAATGTTTCCTACAAGAGTGAAAAGGTAATAACAAAACTGTATTGTGCATACGTTAGACCACATTTGGAGTATTGTGTACAAGCCTGGTCTCCAACATATGAGAAAGATTGCTGGTTGTTAGAAAGAGTTCAAAAAAGGGCAACAAAAATGATTAATTGTCTTGGTAGTTTACCTTATGAAGATAGATTAAGGAAATTGGGTATGTTTTCACTTAGATATAGAAGGCTAAGAGGAGATCTAATTGAAGTCTTCAAATTTGTAAATTGTCAGCATTCTGGATATTTAAAGGGTATGTTTGAGTTCAATAGGGAAAATCGAGGTAGAGGTCATCAGCATAAACTCATTATGAAACAAAGTAGGACTAGGCTACGACAGTCATTTTTCAGTAGAAGGGTTGTAGGACATTGGAATATGCTACCAGGGGATGTCGCTGATGCAGTGACACTTGCTTCCTTCAGAATTAGATTAGATAAATACTTTACAGAGAAGGGATTAGTTCATAAATACTCGTGGGATTAGCCTTCTTTTATGCAGGTAGAGTAAGGTGATTTGAAGGGGCGAGACTGGTGGAGGGGGGGGGGGGGGTGCAACCTCGGATGGGCCCAAGAGGCTCTTTGTTGCACTTTTCTTTTATGTCTTTATGTCTTTATGTCTTTATGTCTTTATCTTACTAATTTGAAGTTGGACCTAATTTGAGGGAGGGTATCGCCTCCCATTTTTTGTACCTGAGTGCGCCTCTGCCCCCAAAATATGTTCAATCCCAGTATCTATGATGTATATTGCATTGAAACTGTTTCTGACGCATTTATATTGCGATATTGCACTGCAAACCACGAAGGAAGAATGCGCCGCAAAACCGCATTAGAAACACCCTCCCCAAAACAAGAGCCTTGGACCGCCTCTGCTCGACCGATTTTTTCTAAATTTTGACACAACACGCGCCATTCAAAGTTGAGAAACGTCACAAAGTTTCAAGACGCTGGGCGTAACGGTTTAGAAGTTGCAAGTGAAACCCCACCGGGGGGGGGGGCAGAATCTGCCCCCGCAGGGAATAGGGTTAATGAAATTCATTTTCCCATTTTCCAAATTTGTATATGCAATTGCAAAACTTGTGTCATGCCGCGAAACGGCGCGAAATTTTACAGTTTTTGACTGTGGCTAGCTGAATTTTGACTGCTGCAATTTTGGGATGCCCAGTATCGTTCTAAAAACGCAAATATAGCATGTATTATACTTCACGTCTTGGGGGGGGGGGGCAAAACATAGTGTGTCCCCCCCCCCTTGAAGAGGCTTGGAGGAGGGGCATGGCCCCGTTCACCCCCCCCCCCCCTGGATCCGCCCTTGATGAGAGGACGGAGTAGGTTGAAGGGCGCGTGTCACAAAATATCAGAGCAGGCTGCAGCTGCTCTGTGCCACGGCCGGCGGTCATGCACGTGTCCGCATGCTGTGGAGAACCAAAGCGTTACGAATGAGGGTATTACAAATGCATCTTTGGAGACGGCTCGTCAGCGGCCGTTTGATTATCCTACTGGCAATGGTAAGACAAAACATTATTGCGGAGTTGTATACAACGTGCTCGTACTGAAACGAAATCGCTATATATGGAAAGAATGGGAGGACAAGACAATGTCAGATAGCAATACACGCCATAAGAAATGCAGTAAATCCATACCAGCGTATTGGCATTTGATGAAAAATATAACGACAGTGACAACAGTGGTGTAGCAATGGTGTGTAGGCTCGCAGTCCGAATACATTGCCAGTATCGGGAGTGTCATTTACTCTACTCGCCTGCAGCGAGTAGAGTAAATGACAGCGTTGATAACAGCGAAACGTTACCAATTACAACTCGGTACACTACATCTCTTGGATGGGGATGCACGTAGGCGTAGGAACGTCATACAAAGTGGGGTGGGAGCAGCCACCAGGGGCCTCCCTGTTTCAAGGTAGCGGGGCCCACCGGCCACCGTCCAAGTGCAAACATACGTCGTCGTCGTCGTCGTCGTCGTCGTCGTCGTCGTCGTCGTCGTCGTCGTCGTCGTCGTCGTCGTCGTCGTCGTCGGAGGAGGAGGAGGAGGAGGAGGAGGAGGAGGAGGAGGAGGAGGAGGAGGAGGAGGAGGGACGGGACGGGACGGGACGGGACGGGACGGGACGGGACGGGACGGGACGGGACGGGACGGGACGGGACGAAATCCGCCCATCGAGGATAGCGTAAAAACTGTTGCGCGCAGCGCTGCCTTTTTTGCATACCTGTTTGGAAACCAACAACCCACATTATGTGCAATTCTTGACCTCAGGTCATCTCAGGTCAGGTCCCCAGGACCAGGTGTTACCCCACCTCCAAAAAGTTTTCGGTCGTACCACAGCCACAGTTTTGGGCCGGTCAGTTTCAAACTTGTAGGATTGCATAAGGTCATAGGTACCTACAATTTGTTCATCTCGGATTTCTGATATCGATAACCTAAGGTCGGGTCAATTTCGCGACCTCTCCTTTATAAGTCAATGGGGCAATATCCAAATGCTTGCTATTCCGATGATACGCATGATATCAGTCAAATTCCTTCTGGATCATGTTACCATAGGCCATTCTTGATGATCCAGGTGCAATTTTCGTTCAGTGACCCCTACAGAGTGAGCCGAGGTCATATGAGGTCACCAACACTTTGTTGTCAATAACTCTAGACAGAATGAAGATAAAGTAGTACAACCGGTACCAATGTGTTTGTCTCGTAGAGACACGCCTCCCAATATGCATCATGACCTACTTAGGTCACCACTTGACCTTGACCTGATGTCAAATTTATAAGGTGACCTACATTGATCAGCATGAATATGATTAGAAGCGCCTTGACGAGACAAATACGATGGCGTCGAAATGAGTGCCTTATCGATATTAGGTGAAATGTTATTTGCGAAAACCGTTTTGCCAAAACCAGCCTTTTGACATTTGATGACCTCTTGAATTTGTATAAGCAATTACGAATTTTGTGTCATGCCGCGAAGCGTCGCGAAATTGTAAAGTTTTTCACTGTGGATAGCTGGATTTTGACTGCTGCAAGGCAATTTTTACAACTGTACGTCCGACCGTTTGGAGGGGAGGGGAATCATAGTTTCAGGACCTTGGGGGGGGGGGGGGGGGGGGGGAGGAAGAGGCATGGCCCCTTGTCCAGGGGTGTAGCTTCTCCAGACAAGTTGGGGGGCTGAGCTGGAAAAATCGCTTAAAGTACCATCAAAATCCACAAAATGCAGATTTCTCCCCGGATTTGACCCACTTCTTCGTCAAAGTGGGAGAGCCCCAGTTAGGGGAGGGGGCTGAAGCTCCACAACTGAATAGGAACCTACACCCCTGCCCTTGTCCCCCTGGATCCGCCCCTGTCTTGAGCTTAAACTATTGACCTGAGCACAAATTTGAGGATATATATGGCGATTGCATATTTCAAGAGCTTTCGATTGCTTTTTCCGTTTGGTCCTACTCCTGCTATCATAGTTTCCAAGATATTTCGGTGTTTCTGGAGCGAAGACCTAAAACTGGAAAATCCCAACTTCGATGACCTCTGGTAACCTCAATATTGACCTGACCTAAAAAAAGACCGATAAACCTTCGATAGAGCTTGTCTCGAGCTATCTAACACCGTTTTCCACTTGTCGCTACGTTGCGTGGTTTTCGAGATCTTAGGGGGAGAGCCGCCCCCCTCTCCATGGCGTGTAATTATCAGAGGCAAGGTCAGGTCTAGGGCAAGGTCAGGTCACACAAGGTTACAGGTCTACGAAAGACATGCGACACATGTTGTATGGGTTATTTTACACGTATATTACGATAGTAGCAGCCATGTTCACAACCTGGCCCCATATAATGGCCCTCAGGTCAATGTCAGGTCACAATAAAGACAAGATTTGAAATATATTAATCTAAATAAAAAAGTCACTTTTATAGACCAACTTTGCCTCGGAAAAACAGCGGTGTGAATGTATTTGTCTGCATCTGGTCACTAAAAGCAAAAAAGTAACTTTAAAAAAAATGCCGTCATGAGTTACTTATACTTAGGGAGCCATAAGTCAGTCAAAATCAATATATTGCTTTAAAATTTGGTTTTTGTATCGTCCATACTTGGTTCTCTAATATATCCTCCGTTTTTTGTATATTTTTTTTTTAAATGAGGAAATTCTTCCAAAAAAAAAATTAAAAATATTTTTGGGGTGAAAAAACAAACAATTTACAAATCCGAGATCGCCATTTAGAAGATAATGTCATGTCCTTTCTTTTGACGCTTTTTATTTGCGCATCAAAACTCGATTTTCTATGATTTGTCAAACATTTGTAGTTTTTCCACCAAAAATGGCACGACATGACGTCATTAAAACGTCATTATCTCCCAAAGCACTGCATCAATTTCACTGAAATTTGATGAAAAAAGTAGAATTGATGTAGCATAAGTTACTGAAAGTTTCACGTCGATATCTATCATAGCTTTCAAGTTATTGAGAAAATCCGGGAGGGGATAGGGGGACGCGGTTTAATATTGTTGGATCCCCATTCCCCAGCCTAAAAGTGGGGCGTTAGCCTCCCCGGCACCCGGTTCTTACGCTTATGGGTTAGGGTATTGGAGTGTTGTGAATTCATCATTATTTTCGCATTCATATCGAACCAATATCAGTGATCGAAGGAGGAGAAATTGTTAAAAAGTGTGTGGGGGGCAGTTAACATTGCTGCCCCCCCAGCCTGAAAAGTGGGGCCATGGCCCCCATGCTCCCCCCCTGTTCCTGGTGCTGCACGTAGTTTGGACCATATTTGTATGTATGTATTGTATATATATATATACATATATAATATATAATATATAATATATAATATATAATATATAATACATAATATATAATACATAATACATAATATATAATACATAATACATAATACATAATGCATAATGCATAATGCATAATGCATAATGCATAACGCATAATGCATAATGCATAATACATAATACATAATACATAATACATAATACATAATACATAATACATAATACACAATACACAATACACAATACACAATACACAATACACAATACACAATACACAATACACAATATACAATATACAATATACAATATACAATATACAATATACAATATACAATATACAATATACAATATACAATATACAATATACAATATACAATATACAATATACAATATACAATATACAATATATAATATATAATATATAATATATAATATATAATATATAATATATAATATATAATATATAATATATAATATATAATATATAATATATAATATATAATATATAATATATAATATATAATATATAATATATAATATATAATATATACTACATAATACATAATATATAATATATAATATATAATATATAATATATAATATATAATATATATAATATATAATATATAAATCTATATCTATATCTATATCTATATCTATATCTATATCTATATCTATGTCTATGTCTATGTCTATGTCTATATGTCTATATGTCTATATGTCTATATGTCTATATGTCTATATGTCTATATGTCTATATGTCTATATGTCTATATGTCTATATGTCTACATGTCTATATGTCTATATGTCTATATGTCTATATGTCTATATGTCTATATGTCTATATGTCTATATGTCTATATGTCTATATGTCTATATGTCTATATGTCTATATGTCTATATGTCTATATGTCTATATGTCTATATGTCTATATGTCTATATGTCTATATGTCTATATGTCTATATGTCTATATGTCTATATGTCTATATGTCTATATGTCTATATGTCTATATGTCTATATGTCTATATGTCTATATGTCTATATGTCTATATGTCTATATGTCTATATGTCTATATGTCTATATGTCTATATGTCTATATGTCTATATGTCTATATGTCTATATGTCTATATGTCTATATGTCTATATGTCTATATGTCTATATGTCTATATGTCTATATGTCTATATGTCTATATGTCTATATGTCTATATGTCTATATGTCTATATGTCTATATGTCTATATGTCTATATGTCTATATGTCTATATGTCTATATGTCTATATGTCTATATGTCTATATGTCTATATGTCTATATGTCTATATGTCTATATGTCTATATGTCTATATGTCTATATGTCTATATGTCTATATGTCTATATGTCTATATGTCTATATGTCTATATGTCTATATGTCTAAATGTCTATATGTCTATATGTCTATATGTCTATATGTCTATATGTCTATATGTCTATATGTCTATATGTCTATATGTCTATATGTCTATATGTCTATATGTCTATATGTCTATATGTCTATATGTCTATATGTCTATATGTCTATATGTCTATATGTCTATATGTCTATATGTCTATAGGTCTATAGGTCTATAGGTCTATAGGTCTATAGGTCTATAGGTCTATAGGTCTATAGGTCTATAGGTCTATAGGTCTATAGGTCTATAGGTCTATAGGTCTATAGGTCTATAGGTCTATAGGTCTATAGGTCTATAGGTCTATAGGTCTATAGGTCTATAGGTCTATAGGTCTATAGGTCTATAGGTCTATAGGTCTATAGGTCTATAGGTCTATAGGTCTATAGGTCTATAGGTCTATAGGTCTATAGGTCTATAGGTCTATAGGTCTATAGGTCTATAGGTCTATAGGTCTATAGGTCTATAGGTCTATAGGTTTATAGGTCTATAGGTCTATAGGTCTATAGGTCTATAGGTCTATAGGTCTATAGGTCTATAGGTCTATAGGTCTATAGGCCTATAGGTCTATAGGTCTATAGGTCTATAGGTCTATAGGTCTATAGGTCTATAGGTCTATAGGTCTATAGGTCTATAGGTCTATAGGTCTATAGGTCTATAGGTCTATAGGTCTATAGGTCTATAGGTCTATAGGTCTATAGGTCTATAGGTCTATAGGTCTATAGGTCTATAGGTCTATAGGTCTATAGGTCTATAGGTCTATAGGTCTATAGGTCTATAGGTCTATAGGTCTATAGGTCTATAGGTCTATAGGTCTATAGGTCTATAGGTCTATAGGTCTATAGGTCTATAGGTCTATAGGTCTATAGGTCTATAGGTCTATAGGTCTATAGGTCTATAGGTCTATAGGTCTATAGGTCTATAGGTCCATAGGTCTATAGGTCTATAGGTCTATAGGTCTATAGGTCTATAGGTCTATAGGTCTATAGGTCTATAGGTATATAGGTCTATAGGTCTATAGGTCTATAGGTCTATAGGTCTATAGGTCTATAGGTCTATAGGTCTATAGGTCTATAGGTCTATAGGTCTATAGGTCTTTAGGTCTATAGGTCTATAGGTCTATAGGTCTATAGGTCTATAGGTCTATAGGTCTATAGGTCTATAGGTCTATAGGTCTATAGGTCTATAGGTCTATAGGTCTATAGGTCTATAGGTCTATAGGTCTATAGGTCTATAGGTCTATAGGTCTATAGGTCTATAGGTCTATAGGTCTATAGGTCTATAGGTCTATAGGTCTATAGGTCTATAGGTCTATAGGTCTATAGGTCTATAGGTCTATAGGTCTATAGGTCTATAGGTCTATAGGTCTATAGGTCTATAGGTCTATAGGTCTATAGGTCTATAGGTCTATAGGTCTATAGGTCTATAGGTCTATAGGTCTATAGGTCTATAGGTCTATAGGTCTATAGGTCTATAGGTCTATAGGTCTATAGGTCTATAGGTCTATAGGTCTATAGGTCTATAGGTCTATAGGTCTATAGGTCTATAGGTCTATAGGTCTATAGGTCTATAGGTCTATAGGTCTATAGGTCTATAGGTCTATAGGTCTATAGGTCTATAGGTCTATAGGTC